>JBBMEG010007485.1:0-25814 GCA_037832605.1 Cyclanthera cordifolia | reverse complement strand
TTTTTGAAAAAGTATTAGAAACTAGATAGTGTGGACATCCATATCAAAACCAATTAGCAATGAAAGGAGTAGCCCACCCTATTTTTTTAAATATGTTGAAGAACCTTCACCTTACTAATGTTCGACATTTGCCACAAGGTGAGTATCTTTAACATGCCCTTCAAGATGTCACTATTTTTGGTAAAGTCATATTGAACTAGATCCAATTTGGACGGCCCGAATTATACCCACTTTGGCTCACTCGATTGGGTCCGATCCAACTATTTGGGATCATCAAATGTACGCTTAAGTATTTTGCTCGCTTAGGAGGGGACCTCGAAATTTCTGGGGGTCAATAACCTAGAGTTTTGATACCATTTCAAATCAATGTACTCTCTAACACATTCTATATTCATTTAGTAGTAGAATGCCTTAAGTAGCAGAAGTAACTAAAGTACAACTTAACTAAAGTAAAACTAATTGATTTCTTTTTAACTGGTAAGTAAAGTACAATGCTCATATATGTGAGTCTTGTTAAAGAGAAAAAAAAAAAAAGAAGAAAAGAATTCAATACCTACTTAACTAAACACATTAACAAAAGTTAAAGAAAGGAGGACGACGTATTATTTTTGTATGGAATGCAAACAAAAGGTAGATTTTGGTGGAGGAAACATGCTCACGTATGAAAGCGAAAATATGATCAAATTGATCTGTTGACTTTTATGATAAATATAGAACCTTACTTCCAATAGTAACAAACATACATTTTACCATATAAAACCCACACCCACACACATATATTATAGTACACTTTCATTCATTATTTTCTATAATTGTATGTATGTGTGTGTATATATATAATTTTTAGTTGATCCTTCTGCAGTTAGACCTGATTTCTCCATTTGTACCGGTCAAAGGTTTAAGATTTCCCATTTTAATCATAGACTGACCGAACGCTGAGGCGAATTGGCCCGGGTTGCTGGCAAAGCTGTTGACAGTACTCAAGGTTGGAGCTCCACTCGTGGAGAACAAAACTTGGTCGCTTTCTAGAAGTCCACGGTTGTCCTGAAGATTTGTGAAGTAGTTGTTGTCGAATGTGTTCGGTGTGGTTGGGTCAAGATTCACAAATGTGTCTCCCCCTGCTTGGCAGCTTTGTCGGAGCTCATCGGCGTATGTCGAGTCTATGGGTGGGTCTGGGCTCGAGGTGTTTAATCTTGTGTTAAAAAATTGACACCTTGCACGCCCGAATGTGTGTGCTCCTGCACATGCCCATGAAGTATGGTGTTTATTAGTACTCTTAATATCATAAATAATTACTTTTTGTTTTTAATTTTGTGACTATTAAATATATGTTCGTATTGATTGAGAATTATATTACCCGAGAGAGCGACGAGATCGGTAGTGTCGTCAAGGCCGACATCGGTGAAATGTTTTTGAAGGGTGGGAAGATCATCAAAAGGAGTTGGAAGAAAAGTCCTTGCTCCATTCACATTTGCTGTTCTACTATCCCTTCTTCCCAATAAAACTGTCCAACCTTCGCCACTTGCCTGCAAAAAACAACATTTATAAAAGTTATTATCAATCAACATTGCTCAAATTTAATTTATTGTATGCACATAATCATGATATAAATAATTTTTGTATAATAATAAGTCTGGTCTGTTCAGGTGGAAGAAAATTAAGATTTAATTCCTATAATTTTTAAAACCACTATTTCTTATGAATTGAGGAAATTTATAATTTTGTTTTTATGATTATAAAAAACTTTAATTATGGTTTTATAATATTTAAAAAATTAATATTATTGTTCTTCTTAATTATTTGCTACTTAAATGGTTGAAAGTTAATTATTTATGAATTAGCAATAATTTGGGTTAGATGACTAATTAAACAGAAAACTATATTTTTTCTTTATGAATAACAAGCTTCTACATATTTAATTGACTAACGACTATTTCTAAGCTTTTATTAAATTAGTAAAACTAAACTTTAACGTTTAAAATCTTATAGCAATTAACCTTTATTTTTTTTCAAATTAAAAAAAAATAATCGTTAATTTATTTTTTTATTGTTATTTTTTGAATAGAGCACCCATTCAAATATGTGTTTAAAACAATTGGAGAAGAAAAAAATAATAATATAAAATTGAAAATCAAATAATGAAAGGAAGACTATGATTAGTTAATATAGAGAATTTTAGGAGTTACTTACCAAGGTGACAGAATGTCGAGAAGCAAGTGCTAGGATGTCAGCACAAGAAACAATGCCAGGACAAACATTCTCAACAGCAGTTTTGATGTCGTTGACAATATTAAAACCAGTGATACCTCCATTGGCAGGTGCACCCAACTCACTCACTACACCATCCTGATCTTCAAGTAGAATCGATCCATCACATCCCTGTAAACGATAATATATATTAACATGATTAACAACTAAACAATATTCAATTTTATAATCGACAACTTTAAATATATATATATATATATATATGTGTGTGTGTGTGTGTTTGTGTGTGTGTGTGTGTGTGTAATTACATCAACAAAGCAATCGTGAAAGTGAAGACGGATGAGTTTGGCTCCAGCTCTATCATCACTTAGTAGAGCTCGTTCCACAACATCATGCACCACGCTTGATACATTGGGACATGTGGTGTCGTAGAATGTGGAGCTGAGCTGACCACTAACTGAACTGACCACCAAACTCACATAAATAACCAAATTAACAATGGCTTTAAAACAAGCCATTTCAACTAATGGAGATTAGCTCTTAGCTTTGCTTTGAATTAGTTGCTGCGAGAGAGTATAGAAAATAGAATATCCTTTTATAGCCTAAAATAAGCACACCCTTTTACTTTTCAAACTCTTCACATTAGAAAATTGTAGAGTTTGAATTTTCTTGGAACTGTTTGAGATATTGAGAGCTAATTAATTTAATTGAGAAGAACGATTCAATTTTGGAGGATTAAACCTTATCTAACATTAGTTATTACTCTTCTCTTTTTTGAGACAATATATTGCCCTACTTGCGCAAGCTAGAATAAAATATACTCTTGTTTGTTTGACTTTTTTTTTTGTTTTTTTTTTGGAATAATCAAAAGTGCATGAATATAGTGGCTGTTGATTTGTCAAAGAACTCTGAATTATGTTCTCCAAAAAAAAACTCTGAATTATTGGCGATGTTAACTACAGAATCAGATTAGAGTTGAATTAAAATAATGGAGTAAGTTTTCTAACTCGATTAAAAATTAATTAATATGCAAATGTTAAATGGTAATTTATGATACTGACAAGAAAAATTATTGTCATCACTTTTTCAACATCTTTTAGCAATTACGCTATTTGCTGAGACTTTTTCTAACAAAATAATATATTTAATAGTATTTAAATATATTTATGCTAAATGCCGGCTAGTTACCCATCTTGCTCTAATCAATAAAATGTTAAGGTATTTATATCATTAAACTTATTGAAACTCATCCATTTATTGGTTAAATTTCTTATTTATTTATTTTATCATTTTTATAATCAAATATAAATAATTTATGACCAACTCCCACAATGATTAGAATAAAGAAAATTACAATGAGTTTATTAAAGGAGATTTTTTATTTATAGCAAAAAAAAAAAAAAAGGCCTTGACTCCCTAAGGGTTGGCCCTTGCAGCCTCGACCCTCTCAAGATCGGCCAAAGAAGACGAACACCCCCTAGGGGGAAAGCGATGAGGGTTATGACTCTCCTGATCGGAGTTGACCGAGTCCAACTAATGACTGAATAAGGTGATAATGATCAGGAGTTACGCTGAAGGTGAACACCTCCCTTGAGGGGGGCGAGCCATGGAGGTCATTAGTGACCGAGTCCAAAACAGATCCCTGAGAGGACGGTCGAAAGCGAACACCCCCTTAGGGAGGAAAGTCGTGGAGGTCAGGACTCCCCTTAAAGTCAGTCGAGTCCAAGTGACAACTGGATCCGCCGATAACGGCCAGGAGTTTCACCAAATGTGAACACCCCACTAAAGGGGGCAAGCCATGAAGGTCATGATTAACCGAGTCCGAAGCCGATCTTTAAGGGGACGGTCGAAGGTGAATAGCTCCTAAAGGGGAGAAAGTCGTGGAGGTCAGGGCTCTCCTAAAAGCTGATAGAGTCCAAGTAACATCCTAGGTCGTTGCACCCCTAGTTGGTAATGTCTTGGAGTTACACCAAGAAGGCCCACACTCTTTAGGGTCGGCCTTGGAGGTGAGGACCTGCAAAGGTTGGCCAAGTCCAAGTAACCCCGAGACAAGACCATTACAACTCTCAAGTGTAACAATGAGGGGTTACACCAGTATTTATTCTCGACTTAATGGATGACGTTACAAACGGCTGACGAGTAAGCCACAATTTAGTGAGCTGCAGATGTTACAAGTTCGACTACTATAAAACATCAAATCATCCTACATTTGAATCCAAGCTGGGTTAAGCTGAAATACACTCATAATCATTGTAAGCTAATCCTAAGCTCTCAAGCTCTCTCTAAACTCTCCTAAAGTACATTACTAACTATCGAAGGCCATGTGGCTCACACTACACTGATGAGCCTAATTTTCATTATTTTGCAGCAAATTCATCATCAGTAAATAAATTGCATTGTTGATTCTAGTTGACCATTTTTTTGCATCAATAATTGGCGTCGTTTGTGGGAACGATTTCTGCTCTACCCGAAAACCAAGACTCTTTCGCTTTTCTTTCAAGATGACAAACAACCTAAGTTACAACAATCATGTCGTCGATGGAGAGTTGCTGCCAAGAGATAGGAGCAAGATCTATTCGACAACCACCCAAAACTTGAGGGTAGGGTGCCTATACAAGGAGCAGAGCAAACTAATTTGAGGTTCACAACCTTGAAAGAACAAGTGCAAGAAATGGCGGAGAACCTAGGTTGGTGAACAACCCCCTCCAACTCAGGCAGTCATTGCCGAGAACAAGCAAGCACTACAGGACGTGGTAGCACATCCACCAGTCACGCAGCAAGCCGCGGTAGAAAGACCTATAACCTTGGTGCGGGACCCTTCGAGAGGGAAAGCCCGAGCCACCGAGGCTTCGAGAAGGTTCCCTCCCAACACACAAGACTTGTCGATCAGTTTCGACTGGGGGTAACGATCGAAGAGAGTCTAAGATTCAATCAAGTGCCGAGCATTCTCATTCATGCTCATAAGACCAGCCCAGAGATGGTTCAGGCAGCTTAAGCGGATGTCCATTGCGTCGTTCTGGGAGCTGGCCCGAGCTTTTGTCACCTAGTTCTTGGGAGTCCGAGTTCAGAAGAAGTTGGTCATGCATTTACTAACTGTGAGACAAATGAGCCATGAGACTCTACAGAAGTACATGACACGCTTCAACAAAAGGCGTTGCAAGTTGAAGGATACACCGAAAATACGACTCTAATAGCAATCATCCGCAGGACTTAAAAACGACGAGTTCCGATTGTCATTAGGAAAGAAGGCACCACTTGCATATGTGATTTGCTCACTTGGGCACAAAAATTCATGAGTGTCGGAGAGCTGGTGAGTTTCCAAGGGAACAATGAAGGAAGGCGTTCAGTCCTAGGAGGCGAAAAGGTGACTACCCAGCGAGAATCTAACTACAAGGAATCATACAGGCGGAAGGAAGAGTATGACCAAAAGAGGGTTCCTACCAGTTGGTTCGAAAAGTACACTTTGACCGTAGTACCAGTCGAGCAGATCTTGATGGAGATCCAAGACAAAGAGATGTTGATACGACCTAGAAAGATCAAGATTGGAGCTGACAAGCGAAATAAGGGCAAATATTGCCTATTTCACAAATATCACGGTCATACAACATCAGACTCCCACGACCTAAAGGGATCGATAGAGTCCCTTATCCAAAAGGGTTACCTAAAAAAGTACGTTGAGGAAGGTGACAGAATGTTCGAGTCTCTTAATAAAAAGAGGAGAGGCGAAGGTTCACCACCACCTTAAAAGATCAGAACCATCAAATGAGAACCTGCAGGAGGCATGTTCAAGAAAGCTACGAACGAAGAGTTGAGCTCAGGAAAGGTTGTTCGAAAGACGGCGCCTGAAGAAAAGTCAGTACTTGGAAATCGACTTGAGCTTTTCGTAGAGGAGCTAAACGAGGCAGGAAAGAAACTGCAGAGAGATTATAGGCTATGCCTGTTAGGGGTTGTGCCTTAAAAGCCTAGTAGTTTGTATATTTAAGAACAAGCATTTAATGTTAAATATTTAATGTCATTTTTAGTTATTAATAATAGTTATTATTTTTCATAAATTTGAGCATTTAATATTCACAACGTCATTCAACCTTATCACATTAATTAGATTAATGTCGATAAACCATTAGTTATTAATATGAACACTTGGACAAATATATGGAACATACAAGTGGATCTAGCTCCAAGTTTATGACCTAAATTGTCTACACTATATGGACTAAGGCTAGGGTGCCTAAGTAATGGTAACACTGTGGGTGCGGCACACTTTGCAATAGTTGCAAACAACCTAATCCTAGTTATTCATGTGGAGATATGTGAGTTGGGGCGCCTATGCTAAAAATAGTTTTTTTACTTATGACTGGACTATAAGTTTTATGATCGAGCTAGTAATTTTGTTATAGACTCGTATCAACAACTTCGCTAAGGATGATCATATGTTGATGTGATCTTAATCATGAGTGAGTTGCGAACTCTTGCTTTGTGAAAACATCTTTTGATGTGCATGGGTGAGACCAGTCAAACATTAGTGAGTCAATAAGCCTCCCACGCTGGGGATTGTCTTAGTGAGTAGATGGGAACGCAATGTCACATGAAGGAATTCACGCATACCTTAATATTGTGGAAGATGTAGAGTTGTTCCCTAAAGAACTAATTCTGGGACTTGAATAAATGGTACTCGCCTCTTATTGGCCCAAAAGAACATTGGTTTATAGTATGACTATAAACAACTTGTTCATTAGAGGAATAGTGGCGCTTAAGGAGAAAGATGTAATCATAGGGGTAGAACGGATTTCTTATCCCATATGTGAATTACTAACAAGCTCGTAAAGGATCATATGATAAATGACCGATTATATCCGTGGACATTAACTTATCCTATAGTGCGAGAGAGTTCAGCACATGCCTTTATTGGAATAAGTCTGATGTTAACGAGCATGGATTGGATTCCAAGTCGTTGTAGCTTCCAAACTATAGGTCAACCGGTCCCCGGGCTAGCTCAATTGCTGGTACACTTTTTTATTAGAGAATGAATTTGAAGAGTTCAAATTCTAAATTTAATTATGTTGGACATAATTATTAATTATGAGTCTTAAGTTTAATGGATAAACTTAACGAATTAATATATTGGATATATTAATTAAATACTTTGGACAAATATTAATAAGGATAAATTAATTTATTGGATTAATTAATTATAAATAATTATTGGATAATTATTGGGAGAACTCAGCTAATAATATGTTGGATATATTAAAGTTTAAATAATTATTGTATAATTATTTAAAGAAAAATAATAATAAATATTTAGAAATATTTGTTTGATAATTATTGGATAATTATTAACTGGAGAATATTAATTAAATATGTTGGACATATTAATTGAATTAATAATTATTAGATAATTATTATTTGTAGAAAAATTAATATATTGGATATATTAGTTATAGAGATTTATTTATTATAATATATTGGATATAATAGTTGTAGAGATTTATTTATTATAATATATTGGATATATTATGGAGTTGAGATTTGTAGGATAAATATCAATTAAAAATAAATAAAATAAAATTTTAAATTAGGATAGAAATTTTTTTATTTTTTCTAATTATCTTTTATTATTGGATATTAAAAGAAATTATATTTTTCTAATTTAAAGATTCGCTTTTCTACTCTAAATACAAGGCCTGAGAGGTCTTCATTCTCATCTCATCCAATTGAGAGTAACCAAATTCTCAAATCTAGAAACATCTTTGCAATTGAAAAATACTCTCAAGCTCCCTTTTCTAAAAAGCTTTTCACCAAGCACTTAGTGCAGCACAGAAGATATAGCCTAGAAGATTGAAGGAGACTATTCAAGAAGATCTAGTGATTGACCGTGATCTTACTCGGTAGGTTCAGGGAATTGATCATGATCATTTCCAGCATAAAAACCCGCCAAAATTGATCAGAAGCGTCAACCAAGGTGATTTTTTATTTACAACATGTCAATCACCTAAGGTAAATTGCATATAGATTAATTGAATTAATCTAAAGTTAATTAATTAGATTAATTAATGTGAAATTTTCATTATTCACACGCTTCAGCCACGTTTAAATGCATGCACCTACCTTACAATTCCCAACAATGACCTTGCTGAGCGAAGCCCAAGTGGTTAGCGTCGATACCAGCCTAGACCTAGAGCAAAGAAAGTGTCTCATAACGTTCTTGAGAAAGAATATAGACATTTTTGCCTGGACAGCCAACTACATGAGGGGTTGACCCAATAGTTATGGTCCATCGACTCAATGTCAACCGAGACCATAAACCAAATTAGAAGAGAAATTGGTCCCAGGTGAGGCTGTCCCAAAGATAGTACCTGGAAAAAAGTCAATCTTCCAGAATATATTTGACACCCCTCCCAGATGAGATAGACAAGAAGAAGTTCATTCGGGAAGTATTTTACCCAAATCACACTCCAACGCTGTTCTACTCAAGAAGAACTTCAAGGATAAGCTATAAAGCTCGGAGGGGTCATGGTCGAAAGAGCTCTCATAAGCACTGTGGGCGCACTGCACCACACCCAGAACATGAGACCCCCTGCTCTTTGGCATTTGGGGCAAAAGTAGTAACCCCAGTCGAGATAAACCTCTCATCCTTACGTATCGAGTCTTTTAACACATAACAAAATGACTGACAACTGTAGATTATTTTCTTGGCACATAAGAAGAAAAAAGAGGTGCAACCCATCCAAAGTAACAAGAGTTCGACAATGAAGTCCCTTGGCTGCATTGGAGAGGACCTTACGAGGTCACCAAAGCCGCCTGCCCAGGCACCCACTACCTTGAAGGCATGGACTGGAATAAGATCCTCCATCCTTGAACCATGTACATTTGAGAAATATGTTTTCAATAAAATGTAGTCCAATTTTCCAACGAGTATTAGCAAAAAGATTGTCCTATCATTCTATACCTCTAAATTTAAGCTACAAGTTTATTGATTTATAATACTTTAAAGCTTAAATTGGGGGTAAGCAAGAGTAGAAAATTGATCGACATTCAATTGAAAAATTTCAAGTGATATAACACTTTAACATGAGCATACAACATTTGAAGAAAAATGTTATGTTTCAAAAAATGAAAATGAGTACATCAAAGAGCAACAAAGTCATCAAGTGTTGTGCTTGCTGGAACTAGGCTTATTTAGTCCAGCTTCGACAGATTCAATCCTAGCTGGAGAAGCTAAAACCAGGATGACATTCTCAAACACGCCTTGGAAGATGCTGAAATCATAAGTAACCTACACTAGATCATTAGGAAGTCTAGACTCGAAGGCTGACAAAGAAGGGTCAGCAACTTTTGCTGGAGTTGTGGCGCAAAAAAACTTGGAGAGAGACAAGAGGGTACCACGGCTAACCCGTTTTTTAATTTGGTCTAGTGCTCAGCCGAGAGTAGTCATATGAAAGTTGTTCTCCAATGTTACAAAGGTAGAAGAGCTTTCACTAAATTAACTAAGTATGAGACATCATATTGCTTCACATTAGCAGAAGTCAAACTCTAGACAAAGCCGAGCAATGGTAGATGAGTCTTCCTTGTGAGTACAAGCAACAAGACTTTGTATCGCCTTAGCGGAAGTTTGAAAAGCGCCCAGGCGACCTCAGCAACACTCTGAGCCTCACGAGTTTGAGCCAAGTCTCACTAGAGTTGATCGATGCTGGAAGACCAAGGGAGCGATATGGCGCAAGTCCTCTCAAATGTACCGAGAAGCCGAAGCAAGGTGCATAAAGGCCCGTCATCCAAAAACTACAAGGAAGCAAGCAGTCCTCCGAAGTAAGGTCCATCATACCATTGGTGGGAGTCCTAAAAACAAGAAAGTGAGATCTTGACCACTAAAGGAGCATTCAAAGCCAGTGTACCCTACAGGTTGTGGACTCTAAAGAACACGATCCAAGTGTTGTGAGCCACCTACGTCAGACCCAGATTCGACAACCAAGGCCTTACGCCAAGTCCTCTTTTGAGAAGAGGAGGCTAACATGGGGGCATACTTTATCCTCATTGTCAAACGAGGGATCCATGAGAAAATTTCAAAGAATGTGCTTGCGAAAAAGCAAAAGTTCAAAAAAACGCTTAAAAATGGGCAAGTCCTTGCAGAGGGAGACTAATTAGCCTAAAAATTTGAAAAAGTGCTTAAAAGGGCGAGTCTATACATGGAGGGCTTAAGGATCCTTTAAGTCAAAAAAGTGCTAAAAAAAGAGACAAGTCTCTATAAAGAGCGTCTAATTAGCTTAAAGTTTAAAGAATGAGCCTAAATAGGATGAGTCTCCACTAAGAGGGCCTACGTAGCCTAAATTTTGAAAATGTGCCTAAATATAGTATGTCTCTGAAAAAAGAGCCTACTTTGCCAAAAAAAGCCAAAAGGTAATGAGTCTCTAAAAATAGAGCCTACTTGGGCGAAAAGATCAAAAAGACAGTGAGTCCCTGAAAAGATAGCCTACTTGGCTGAAAAAAACCAAAGTGTAGTGGTCTCAGAAAATGGAGCCTACTTGGGTGAAAAGAGCCAAATGGTAGTGAGTCTCTGAAAAGGAAGCCCACTTTGCAAAAAAGAGTCAAAAGGTGGTAAGTCTCTTCAAAGAGAGCCTACTAAGCCAAATTTCTAAAAATAATGCCTAAAAGGGTGACACTCTAAAAAGGGAGCCTACTTAGCCGCAATTTTCGAAAAAGTGCCCAAAAAGTTGAAGCTCTAAAAGAAAACTTGCTTGGAAAATTTTTGAAAAATGGCTAAATGGTAAGTCTATGAAAAAAAACCTTCTTAACAACAAACCACTCTTCAAATTCCGGCAACAAAGTAAGTCAGAAAATGAAGAGTGTGGGTAATGTTTTGAGGTAAAATATCTCGAAATACTCGGGCAAGGCCAGGGCCACTCCGAGGGTTCGCCAAAGGATGACGAGAGTCCCCAGGGTCGACCAAAGGGTACTGGAAGACCCTGGAGATCAGCAAAAGGATGTCGAAAGTCCACAGGGGTCGACCAAAGGGTGCTAGAAGACCTTAGAGGTTGGCCAAAGGAGGTTGAGAGTCCCTCGGGATTAGCCAAAGGGTGTAAAAAGACCCAGGAGGTTGGCCAAAGGATGTTGGGAGTCCCCGGGGGTCAGCCAGAGGGTGCTGGAAGATCTTGGGGGTCGGTCAAAGGAGGCCACATCCCCTAGGGGGTCAGCTAAGCCCATGCCAACCCTTAAAGGGTCGACGAAGCCCATTCCAACCCTTAGGGATCGGTTAAGTCCATCCCGACCCCTCGAAGATCAGCCAAAAGTGGTCACAACGCCTAAAAGGTCGGTCAAGTCCATGCTAACTTTTAAAGTCGACCAAGGGAGGCCACAACCCCCAAAGGGTCGGCTAAGGTAGGTCTTGACACCCCAGTAGTAGGCCAAACTACATCGACCCATCCTAGGATTGACAAAGGAAGATCTTGACCCCCTAGGGGTCAGCGAAACTACCCTGACCTCTGTGATGGGTCAGCCAAGGAAGGTCTTGACTCCTTGGTGGTCGAAAAAACTAACCCGACCCCTCCCGAAGCCCAGCCAAGAAAGGCCTTGACCCTAAAGGATCGGCCAAAATAGGTCACAACCCCCTAGTGGTAACCAAAAGTCAGCCAGGACCCCCTAGGGGTCCGACAAGTAAGTCTGGCCCTTTTAGGGGTCGGTCAAGGAAGGCTTTGACCAGCTAGGGGTCGGCCTTTGCAGCCTCAACCCTCTCGGGGTCAGTCAAAGAAGGCGAACACCCACTAGGGGAAAATCGTGAAGGTTAGGACTCACTTGAGAGTCGATCGAGTCCAAGTGACGATTGGATACACAGTTAATGGTTTGGAGTTACGTAGAAGGTGAACACCCCTAAAAGGCGGCAAGTCATAGAGGTCATTAGCGGCCGAGTCCAAAACTGATCCCTAAGGCGACGCCTGAAGGCGAACACCCCTTTAGGGGGAAAAGTCATGGAGGTCAGGGCTCCCTTAAGAGTCGGCTGAATCCAAGTGACAACTGAATTCATCGATAAGGACCACGAGTTGCACCGATGGTTAACACCCCCTTAGAGAGGTAAGCCATAGAGGTCATGATTGATCAAGTCTAAAGCCGATACCAAAAGGGACGGTCGAAGGTGAACACTCCCTAAAGGGGGGGAAAGTCATGGAGGCCAGGGCTCCCCTAGGAGCCAATAGAGTCCAAGTAACATCCTAGGTCGTTGCACACTTAAGGGGTAACGTCCTAGAGTTACACCGAGAAGGCTCACACCCTTAAGGGATCGGCCGTGAAGGTGAGGACCTAGAAAGGTTGGCCAAGTCCAAGTAACCCCCGAGATAAGATCGTTACACCTCTCAAGTGTAACGGTTAGAGGTTACGTCGATATTCATTCCGGCTTAATGGGTGACTTTGCAAACAGCTGGCCATTAAGCCACCATTAAGTGAGCTACATCGGTTAGGAGTTTGACTGCTATAAAACATCAAGTCATCCTCTATTTGAATTCAAGCTAGGTTACGCTGAAAGACACTCAAAATCCTTTTAAGCTAATCCTAAGCTCTCAAGCTCTCTCTAAACTCTCATTAAATACATTACTGACTTAGGCATCGGAGGCCATGTGGCTCACACTATACCGATGTGCCTAATTTTTGTTGTTTTGTAGGTAAAAATTCGTCCTCGGTAAACAAATTGTATCGTTGATCCCAGTTGACCATTGTTTGGCATCAACATATATCACAAAAGAAGATTTAACTCGTTTATCACTCCCTTTATCTCTTTCTTTTCTATACAGAAGCTTTAACTCGTTTATTAGATTTCGCGTAGAAAAATTGGCTTATTTTTTGTTTAAAAATTGCTAAGAGAGCTCCCCCAATCACTCACCTTCTTTTTACTGGTGATTGTTTGTTATATTTTGATTCTATAAATGGTGGAAGCTTTAAATATGCATAGATTGTTATACGAGTATATAGTTTAATTACTTGTTAGGAGATTAATATAGACAAATCGGCGGTTTGTTTAAGTCCTAACACTGATTTAATAACCCATGGTGATATTACCTTTGTGCTAGGTGTTAGTAAGGTGGATGTTCATCGAAAGTACCTAGGTATTCCGATGTTTTTTACAGGTTCAAAAAAGTGTTCTTTTAAATTCATTACGGATAGGATTTGGGCGTACCTTTTAAAATGGAAACATAATTTTTTTTCGGTTGGGGGCAAAGAAATCCTTATCAAGCAGTCCTACAAGCCATTCCAACCTATTCAATGTCCTGTTTTAAAATATCGAAAATCTTAATTAAAGAGTGTCATAGAATTTTTGCCATGTTCTGGGGAAGGAATTCAAATTGTTCCAATAAGATTTATTGGACAAAGTGGTCTAATGTGTGTCGTTCTAAATGTGAGGGAGGTCAAGATTTTCGTGATCTTGAATTATTTAACCAAGCCTTACTCGTGAAACATGCTTGGAGGCTTGTGTCTAAGCCAGATTCTTTCCTTTGTAAGATTCCTAATAGTAAGTATTTTTCGAATCATGAGTTCTTGGAAGTGTCTAGTTCTAGTACTAGTTGTTCTATTTGGCATAGTATTCTTTAGGGTCTGGAGTTATTGTCAAAATAGTTACGGTGGCACATTGAAAATGGTTCTTCAATGTCTATTTGTTTCCACGGGTGGATCCCACAACCGTCTACCTTTAAGGTAATGATTTGTAACAAGGTGAATGCTGGGGTTACGGTTAGCTCTTTACTGCTCCAGGATGGATCGTGGAATTTAAGCCTTATTCTTTCTTTGTTTTATTCGGATGATGCAAATAATATCCTGTCAATCCCTCGCACTAGGGCTAATATTGACGATTCTCTTTTGTGGCACAACGAAAAGAATGAGTGCTACACGGTTAAGTTGGGGTATCGGATTACGTCTAGTCTTCTCAATTGGCCTTCTTCGTCGAATAATTCGAGGGTTTATTCTTAGTGGATAAAAGTATGGAATTCTACGGTACCCTCAAAGATTAAAGTTTTTACCTATAAACTGTACCATGATTTTCGTCCAACTGCTAAGACTTTGTTTAAAAGAAGGATTGGGAACTCTGCGAGGTGTGGGATGTGTAATGGAGAGTGGGAGTCGGTTCTTTATGCCTTATGGGAGTGCATGTTGTCTAAAAATGTTTGGAAAACTACTCTTTTTTATAGTTTATCTTAGCATAAAAATGCAAAAACTTTCAGAGATATGTTGTCATGGTTTTCTGATCATTTAAATTTTGTGATGTTTCATAAATTTATTATTATGTGTTAGGGCATCTGGAATTCTGGGAACTTCTTGATTATGAATGATATGGCTGTGGGGAATACTGTTTATATGAATTGGATGACTTACCTCAATTATTATAATGAACTTATTTGTGTAACTAGAAATAATAATATTTCATATTCTCCTTATACGATGGTGGTTTCACAACGATGGCATCGCATGGAAAATTGCATTACAAATTGAACTCTGACGCTGCTCTGAATTTGGCAAGTAATATATTTAGAATGAGATGTGTCATTCGAAATGCAAAGGGCGAAGACATGACTTTGCTAGTATGTCAAATGCAAAATGTGCTAAAAGTGGAGATTGGCGAAGCTATTGCTATCTGAAAAGGCATGGAGTGAGCATTAGAGTTGGGATTTTGAAACCTTATTGTTAAATCAGATTCAACAATGGTTATTAATAGTTTGGTTCGTGTTGAAGAGAATCGTTAAGAACTCTCTATGGTGGTGAAGAAAATTCAACATTATGCAAGGATTTTTTTATTCATGCTATTTTATGTGGTGCAATCGCAAGGAAACCTCATGGCTAACAGTTTAGCAAAGGAAGCGCTAAAAGATGACTCAAAGATTTTGTTGGATGGAAGAAGTTCAGGCTAGTGTATTTTCTTTTTATTTAAACGACCAAAATTGTGGTTTAGCTGAGCCATTTATTTCGGCTTAGTGTTTTTTTCTGTTCTGTTTCAAAAAAAACAAAAGTGGTCTTCTCTAAGTAAAATTACTAAAATGTTCTCTCGTCTAGGTAAAATTATTAAAATGTTCTCTCGTCTATCAATCTCATTTCTATCATTTTTGCCTTTAGTCTATCACTCTCATTCTATAAGTGCGTTAATAGTCCATCACTCTCTTGCAATTAGTGTGTTGATAGTTTATTACCCTTATTTCTATTAGTTGATAACCTTCAATCAATCTGGTAATAGACTTCAATCAGAATCAGTGTCTGGAAAACCACGAGTGTCTTACCTTGTTGGAAAGTTCTTCCCTTCGTAAGCACAAATATAGTCTAGATTTTGTAAACGAAGATCTCTAACTCTGTAGATCAGGAAATGAATAAAGGGGTTTCAAGGTTTTTTCGTCAAAAAAATGGAAAACACATTGAATTGAACCAACGTGATGAATAAATAATCGAAAAATCTAGAGGATCGAATCGAAATTGAGAGAAGAGAAAAAAATCGAAAAAAAAAAAAGTGAGATGAAGAATAAGATGTGTCAAAAAAAAAAAAAAAAAAAGGAGAGATGAAGAAGACACATGAGAGCAAAAGGCAAAACAGAAATTTTGGAAAACAAAATTGAAAAATGTGCTAAAATTGAATTTTATAAAAATACTCGTGCTATAATTATAATGGATATTTCAAAATATGTTACCCAAATTAATTTCTCTTTATTAAATATGAAAACGAAAATTTAATCTTTATCAGTTAGTTTATTTGTAATAAATGGACTATGTACATATATCTATTAGTTTGGAGTAGTCCTTATCAATTAGCATTCATTGTAATAAATGGACTATATACGTATATCTAATTAGATTGGTGTCTTCAATTAGTTTGGTGTAGAATTTCCAAATTTCAAAAAAGTTCGCTGCAGGACAAAAAAACAATAACTCAACGAAATCACTGAATATCGAAAGACTAAGAGATCATAGATTCAGATCCATACCTTTTGTAATAATAATATAAAAAAAAGTTTGGTGTAGTATTATTTGAGCTTGAGCTCGGTGGGCAGCTAAAGACAACAACCTTATGGGATCTAAGAAAAAATTTAAAGAAATTACGTTTTTGTTTTTATTCATTTTTTATTTGTTTTTTTTTTGTTTTTTTAATGTTAAAGGTGGTCGTTTCACACTTTTAATTATCCAACTTGTCTTTGCCAATTTTCAATACATACTAACTTTCAGTCTACCCAAGAAGTTGTGATGCATAACTTTCTGGAGATGATCTATATTAAATTTAGATAAGTAATACGTAATTGATCAATAAAAATTTCATTGATTTATATATAGTGGATAGAACATCAAATCCAATGTAAATCTCTTAATCACAAATCCTAGAGAATAATTAATTATATTTAAATAAATTCCATAAATCTAATTCTTTAAACATTCATCTTGTTGAATATTTTTTGTAAAATATTAGAAGAATATTATCCAAAAGTGCAAGAAATTGAAAATGTGCAACATTATAAAAAAAAAAAAAAAAAAACTTTACTCTTAGGATCCATTTTATATTATATATATATATATAATATATATATAAACTAAAATGCAAGAAGCATAAACTAAAATGCAATATAAACTGAGAGTACAAAACATCTCTGTTAAAAACAGAGATTCTATTTAAAATTTCTTTTGTGATTAGAGTAAGTCAAAGAATATGAATAATTTAAATTTGAAGAGTGATCATGTAATTAGGGTTGAGAAAATATGATTGTAACAATTTTTTATATAATACAATTTTTTTGAGTTCACGACTCTCTAAATATAAAAATATTTTACGTAAATTATTGTATTCTCGTTTATTATTTTTCTTAAACTTTTTGTTACCGTTGCAGTAAATGGAAAAAGATTTTTCGGACACATATACATGTATTAAAAATATTTTATAGTATGACTAGACATACATAATCCTAATTAAAAGTTATGTTAAAACATGAAATTATTAGAAATGTTAGGTTATAATAGCAATTAGAGAGGGACAATTCATCATTATATATAAATTATTATTAAAGCAATAAAAATGAAACTCAGCTAAGTTTTCTCATAATTATTATAGGGTTGTTTTCAATTGTATTAAAAGAAAAATAGAAAAAAAGAACAGAAATTGTCTTCTCCAAACAAAACAACTTAGAGAGGAATTGCATTATTTAGTATTGTTACAATGCCAACATATATAAACAACATTTATATATCTAATATAAATACACGTTCACCAACTACTTTGTGTAAATATATATATATATATATATATAGATTGATAGAGAGAGGAATATATCAAAAGTTCGCAAATGCTCTTCTTTTTTTTTTATGGTTGACTTTAGTTGAGCCTTCTACAATTGGACCTGATTTCTCCACTACTCCCAGTCAAAGGTTTAATATTTCCCATTTTAATCATTGATTGAGCGAAGACTGATGCGAATCGACTTGGGTTGCTGGCAAAATTGTTGACAGTACTCAAAGTTTGAGCTCCACTCGTAGAGAATAAAACTTGGTCACTTGTTAGAAGCCCACGCTTACCCTGAAGATTTTTAAAGTAGTTGTTGTCGAAGGTGTTTGGTGTGGTTGGGTCAAGGTTCACAAATGTGTCTCGCCCGGGTTGGCAATTTGATCTTAATTGATTCGCATATGTCGAGTCTAGGGTTGGGTCTGGGTTCGAGGTGTTTAGCCGTCCATCAAAAAATCGGCATCTTGCACGCCCGAAAGTGTGTGCACCTGAAGTGATAGATGGTTACACATTAGTGATTTATATACTAACAATTAATTTAAATGTTTTAAATTTTGTTTGAATTTAATTTACCAGATAGAGCAACAAGATCGGTTGTTGGGTCAAGGCCGGCTGTAGAGAAATGATTTCGAAGTGTAGGGAGATCATCAAAAGGAGATGGAAGCAAACTCTTTGCTCCATCCAAATTTGCTGTTCTACTATCTCGTCTTCCCAATAAAACATTCCAACCTTGTCCCCGTGCCTGTAAAATTCAAATGTTAATTTAATCTCTGCTTACAACTTTTATAACCATATTTAAGTCACAATTTTATTTGTTAATTTTTTTAATTCATTATCTACTTTCCTGTATATATTTAAAATAAAAAAACTAGAACAAGCCACTTTACTTCGTAAGATTATGAGTTCGAGTCTTGATTTATTTTTTGTTTTTAAATTAGACTAAAAGTGTAAATAATTAATTTTATCATTAAAAACTAAAAACTACAAAAAAATAGTTATCAAACACTTAAAGTAGAGCTCGAGTAATGTTATGTGTGACTAAGTAACTAAGAGTTTACGAGTTTAAATCCCTCTATTCTGATTTAGTATTGAATCCAAAAATAAAGTTTAATATCGGAGGTACCAAGGTGACTGCATCTCGAGCAGAAAGGGCTAGAATGTCGGCACAAGAAACAACTCCACGACAGGCATTCTCAACGGCAGTTTTGATGTCATCGACAATATTGAAACCTGTGATACCTCCGTTTGCAGGTGCACCCAACTCACTCACTATGCCAGGCTGATCTTCTAATAGAACTGACCCATCACATCCCTGTAAAGTATTTATCTCATTTTCTTAGATAAATTTATAGTACCAACTAAGTTTAAATATAAATAATATTACAACTTAAACTATATTGAAAATTAACTAATTAATGCACTAACGTCGACAAAGCAGTCGTGGAAATGAAGACGGATGAGTTTGGCTCCGGCTCTATCATCACTTCGTAGAGCTTGCTGAACGACACCGCGCACAATACTTGAAACGTTAGGACATGTGGTGCTGTAGAATGTGGTGGTGAGCTGAGCAGTAACAGAACCAACCATCAAACTCGCACATAAAACCAAATGAGCAAGAGCTTTAAAACAAGCCATTTTTGATTAAAGGAGATTAGCTTTGAGCTCTTGTTTGAAGTATAAAATATAGCTTATCCTTTTATAGCCATGGAAGAAGGTGGCTGAGCTTCTTACATGGCACACAAGACAAAATTAAACGTTGAAAAATTAGGCCAACCTTTTACATATTCAAACTAATATTTTAATTTTAAAATTTCAGAGAGTTGAATTTTATTGGCACTGTTTGAGATATTCAGAGCATTAATTTAATTAGGAAGTACTGGCGAAAAAAAAAAAGCAAACATGGAGAGGAAGAGGAACTATTCAAATTTGGAGGATAAAACTTTATCTCTAGAAAAAATTGAATAAACCATCTCTAAAAAAAAAAAAAAAAATTTGCAACAATTAACTCTTTAAATTTTCAATTTAAGCAATCAACTCTCCTAAAGTTTCAAAAGTGTTGCAATTAACTCTTTAAGTTAATTTTAAGAGATTTTCACGCATGTGAAGACGGTAAAATTGTCCAAAAAATATATAGTCTTTTTTTTTTGTATCTCTAAGAGCCTATAAATTGAAATATCATAACTTCTTTCTTCTTATAAATTTATGATAAAAAAATTTATAAACTAATGAGTTTTTAAACGTGTATATTTTTTAATTTATGAGTCTTTTAAATATCATAGTAATTCTTTCAAGAAAATTTTAAAATAAAAAATTGAATAAACAATATTAAAATATATATACCTTTATCGATTTTTTTTTAATTGAAATTGTTAAAAAAAAAAAAATTTTAGATTATTTGTATTGTTTGAAATTTTCTACTTTAATATTCCATTAATAATTAATGATATTTTATGGCATGAAAAAAAATGACATGAATTTTTTTTGATAGTTAATCTTTTTTTTAAAAAAAATCTTTTAGAGAAAATTATTATGATATTAAAGAAAAAAAAAGAAGTAAAATGCTATGAATTTCTCTAGTTATAGACTTTCGGCAAAAGAAAGACTAAATATTTTTTGTACAATTTTGCCTTCTTCACACATGTAAAAATCTCTTAAAATTAACTTTAAAGTATTAATTGCAACACTTTTGAAACTTTAAGTGAAGTGAGCATTCAAATTAAAACTTTAAGATTTAATTGTTACGAGCACTATATTTTATGGGTGATTTATGCACTTTTTCTAATCGGTATTCAATGAAATCGGTTATCAATCAAAGCTTCAATTAAGTCAATAAGAGATCAAGAGCTTCAACATAATTAAAGGTAAGCTTCATTTAACATTGAGAGGTTACAAATTGAATGTTTGGATGATTAGAAACTCCAATTTTCAGATTTATGGTGTCTTGTAAATGTATTTTTAGTTTTAAGGATTCATAAAGTTTGGATGTTACAATAAAGCCAGGTAAGTTGTAGGGAGACTTGAAAAATGTAGTAAAAAGAGCCATAGTGCTTTCTTATAGCCAAAGAAATATATTTTTCTTTTTTAGAGTACCTTTGGAAGAAGATTATTAAAATTTTGTTTCACAAATGCTCCAAAACTTTAAAAATGTTTTAAAAACTCCTGACTTAAAAAAGATTAAAGATAACTTCATTATTAAGTTTTGGATAATAATGTTAAAATTATATTTGAATAATATATGTCCTTGACTTTTCAAAAAAAAAAAAGAAAAAAGTGTGTATATATATATATATATATATATATATATATATATATATTAAAAATATCGTTGCTTGAAAATTTTTATTCAACTTTCTCTCTTTATAATTTTTCTTTTTTTATAAAAATTCATTGGAATAAACATATAATTATTGACATTTTAAATTTCGTAATAAAAATTAGATCAAATACGCTACATTAATTTAAAATTGATAATCATAATAATAATAATAAATAAATTATTATTTTGGTTAGGATACCCTTGAAAATTTAAATGGGCAGATTTTGGTATGTGAGATTGATTTCTAACTTAATTAGTTTAGTTATGCATGTATCTTTTTTACCAATTCTAAGTATGAAAAATAAAACACATATCATTTTCATTTTCTATTTTATTGTTTATTTTTACATTAAAATTAATTAGAAGATAAATATTTACAGAAATTAGTATCAATATTTAGATTCAAAATTTAATTAACTGAGCGACTAATATTCTCATAAAAATAATTTATAAGTTAAAATACAAAAGGTAACAATGTTTTTAACAGTTAAATATGTATAGGATATTTGAAATAAAAATATAATCTATTAAAGTAATGATAAAAATATTTTTGTAATTTTTTAAGGTCAATTGTATATTCGAAACTCTATGAAGCATTATGGGTATTTGTATTTATTTTACAGTTTCGTCGAAATCTAACCACAGACGTATTTTTCAAACTTTTCAGAATTTAGAGGTGTGTTTAACAACCAAAACCTATTGTTCAAGGTTACTATTTATTTATTATATATTTTTTTTTTATTTAATGGTAAAAATAAAAATAAGATTTTGGTCACTAAACTTTGACATTTATTTTATTCAAAAATAATGGTGAATGTTTTATTATCATAAAATAATTGCAAATATAGTTAAATTTTAAAATATTTACATATATTATAAATATTGTATGGTAAGAAAATAAGTCATAATACTCAGTAATATAAGTAATATAGTAACTGCGTTTGTTAATTTTTTTAAAGCGATTATATTTATAATCATTTTCTAAATTCAACTAGCTTGGTAAGTTTTCTCTTTTATTTTGGTTACTAAATATTTAAAAATCGAATTTTAATACTTGTAATTTGAGATTTATTTCATTATAATCTCAAAATTTCAAAATTTTAATTTTAATCTTTATATTTTAAAAAAATAAAAATAAAATTGGTCCCTATAAAAAATTTGAAGTTAATATTAACCATAATTTAATTAATATTATTACTTTTAATATAATAAAAACAATATGCAATAATATTTTAGTTAAAAATAATTATAAATATAATCACTTTCAAAAAATTAATAAATGTAGTCATTATATAATAAATATTATCACTTTTTTTTTATAGTACAATATTAAAAAAAAATTGTATCAAACACTATAAATATTAATATTTTAAATTTTGATTATATATAAATTATTTTGTCAAAATAGAACATGACACCATTTCTCTTTTAAAAACTTATAGAAAAAGATGGCAATTATTATTATTATTTTTTAAATGAATTCTTTTTAAGGTTTTTTAAAAATTCAAAGTTGAAACAAAACAGTTTTCAAAATCTAAAAACTAAATTTGAGTCTAAAAAACTAAAATTAGAAAAATCTAAACATTCAAAACTTAAAATTATATTTTGTGAAGGACCAAAATTAAAAAATAAAATTTAAATACGTTCGTGTGTTATTATATGGCG
Source organism: Cyclanthera cordifolia (assembly GCA_037832605.1). Classification (NCBI taxonomy): domain Eukaryota; kingdom Viridiplantae; phylum Streptophyta; class Magnoliopsida; order Cucurbitales; family Cucurbitaceae; genus Cyclanthera; species Cyclanthera cordifolia. The sequence continues at coordinate 3,405 of JBBMEG010007485.1, read as the reverse complement.
GCTTAGTTATCTGACCATCAATCTATGTATATGGTTAAAATATTGATATACATTAATTTATGGGGATTTTTGTCTTTATAATAAAAAATATATAAAAAATGTTATGCAAAATTGTGAAAATATTTAATATATATTGCAGAAAAATAGTTCGTTTATATAAAATAACTTAAATGTCCTCGTCTCGATAAATTTTCAACTGATAACTTTAATCAGTTCAGTTAATCAGTAGTTTAACTTTACTTGATAACCTTCAATCAATAGTTTAATATATTGAGAGCCTTCAATCCATAATTCAACTGATAAACTCAATAAGATTATTGATAGATTCAACTCATTAACGGTCTTGATCAGTTTGTTGAAAAGAGGTTAAAATTGAAATTTTTGTAAAACGATTAAATTTTGTTATGTAGATTTTTTTTAATGCTATAATAAAAATAGATAAATGAAATGTTGTTAGGTCGAATAATTTCTCCACTTACAAATTTTGATTTTAATTTTTAATTAAATTATAATCAAGGATAGAAAATTTAAACGAAAGCCAGCATACCTTAGCTAGCACTAATGATGCATTAATATTCACTTGATTAGTAGTTCAAGTATATATGGTGTTGTCTACGTAAGGTTTGTTGTCCCCCACCTCTCAACTAGTTTATAGATGTCCAATTTTATCGTAAAATTTGATTTTTTTTTTTTTTTTTTAATTCTTTTTCAAATATTGTTCTTTTTCTCTACTCATGTAATATTTTTAATTTTAAGAATTAAACTTCAAAGAAATAAGAAGCACATGCAAATGCAACTAAACTTAGCGTTTTTTTTAATAAATATAATAAGACGACACATTTAAAAAAAAAAAAAAAATTTGTTTATGTGGAATTATTTTTAAGTTAAGTAACTCAATTTTTCTTGTAGAGAAAACTAGGCATTAGATGTTATGTATGTCATTGTCTTCCATTCTTTCACTTCTTGAGCGTTTTATGAATGTCGTTTTCTCCCCAATGCGTATGATTATACAATTTTATTTTTTATTCATTTATAGAACATCGTTGAAAATCTGTTTATTTGAATAATTATATTTTTGGAGAGATTCTCCTGTTATATTTATTTAATATAAAATAATGGGCCAATAAATCCACAAATTAAAAGTCAAAAAAGAAAGTTAATGATTGATTATTTAAGAATTTTACAATGGACAGAGACGGTGAGTAAAGTATTCCATATTTCCACTCAAATTTTACTTATTAATCTTTTTGGTAAGTTATTTAAATTTTATTCCTCTTTAATATCTTTAGCTCTATTTTTATTATTATTCTTTTATAAAATTCTAAAAATATGTTCGCGTTTTATTTTTATATCACATTTATTATTATTATTATTATTGAACTAATTTTAAATTTGTTACCAATTCTAAAATATTGGAATCAAGGGTTAGTTTGATAGATAGTTTAGAAGATTTTGAGTATTCAAACACTAGGATCAAATGATTAAGCAAATCAATTTTAAAGAAATTAAATTGAACTTCTTACAAATTATTATAGAGGTATGCATGCATCCATAATTATTAAAACATTTTAATATCCTATCATAAATACTCATAAATGGAAATATTATAAAATACTAGCAATAATAATAATTATAATTATTATTGTTGTATAACAAAATTTTGAAAATATTTTAGAAGAAATTGGATTGAACTATGTAAAATGATCAAAATATATTCATTTCAATAAGTTCGTCCGATAATCTTCAATCAATTCAAGATTCGCTATTAATCTTCAATCAATTGGTTGATAAGAGAGATAATATTGAAATTCTTCGAAAACATTGAAAATTTACTACTAATTATTTTGAAGAAAAACTACCATTAAAATATATAAATGAAAAATGGTTATTTATTATAATTTCTCTCATACTAAAGACTATATTTTCTATTTATTTTAAAATAAATCGTATTATTTTCTAAATTTTACCGGTTATATATATATATATATATATATATATATATATATATATTTATTTATTTATTTATTTATTTATTTTTTTTTGAAATACTAGTCTTAGGGCTGCAACGTCAAATCAGCAATGGCAGCTGACAGCAATTTGGAAGTTTGTTGGATAAAATTATGAGAAGAAAATATAAAATAGAAGGTTTGTTTTTAATTTTGGAGTACATATTGAATATAGATAATAGTTATTTTCAATAAAGTCATACAAGGAGGCTTGTTTATGATTTTATTATTGCATGACTCTAAAATGAAGAAACCCCCTTATACCCTACCACCTTTGTTTTAGGGCTCATTTTTCTCCACAATACTTATTGACATAAACACAATTCTTTGTTTAATTTTATTTTTTATTTTTATTTTTATACAAAAAAAATGTCAACCCTACCTCTAGTTTAGACTAAGACATGAAGCACATTCAAAAATAAATATTTGGATAGATGGTTGGTCGATATCTCCTCCTGAACTCTTTGTGTATAATCATTTTTAACCTTAACAAACTCTTCGTAAGCTTTTTTTTTATTATTATTATTATTGAGGTGAAGGGAGGGAATAATATTATGGCACATCTGTATTTTATTATATTATAAGGAAACTTACAACATTAGTCAAACATAAAAATAATCACAGATACGATTATTTTAAAAAAAATCCTACAAGCATAATTATTAATATTAATTAGTATTTGTCACATATATTTTATAATGTTGATATTAATGAATATTTATAATAAAATATAAAAAATTAATGCATTGAACAACTGTTTTGTTGTTTTTGTTGGTCAATCTAATCTTCTAATCAAGCAAATAAATAAATAAATAAAAATAAAAATATATATATATATATATATATATATATATATATATATTCTTTTTCGTATCTCGTCTGTCTAAATGCGAGGAAGTTTCTTTTAGTTTACATCAAAGTTTATTGTCGAATGCCAAATCCGCGTGATTGATGGGCTTACAGATTAATGTATTGGACCCCATTGCTCTCATCTATCCATTTCTTTGCATTATTGCTTTCTTAATTTTTCTCTTTTTTATTTTTCCCTTTTCAAAAGTTAGTTTATTGTTATTATTATTATTATTAATTGAATGTATGCTAGCTTTTAACACTCGCTAATATTCTAGAAATAAACTTTGCCTTTTGTTATGAAATAGAATAATAATTAAAACAAAACACTATAGAACGTAAAAGAGAAAATACATTGATGTACGGGCATCCCAGCGATGTGCTATTTTCGTCCATGGACAGAGAAGATAAAGCATTTTGTTTAGGAGATAAAAAAAGAACGTCGATTAAGTTAGGGCTAGAGTTTTAATTAAGAGAGTTTATATATGCACTATCATAAAACCTCAATACATATAAGACGAAGTTACATAAATATTCATGTGCATAAACA
>JBBMEG010007414.1:0-34963 GCA_037832605.1 Cyclanthera cordifolia | reverse complement strand
TATAAGATGATATATATTGAACTCATGAAGTAATTTTTCTTTAGTAGTTTGTCATCATCAAAAAGGGGAGATTGTTGACTTTTTGGCCCTTAATCCCAAATTAATTAGTTTTAATTAATTAATATTTTGATGATAACAAACCTGATCTTAATTACTAACAATTTTGATGCTTCAAGATGTCTATAGTATAGTGCTCGAAACGAGGATTCCAACGCAATTTGAATTACTCAAATCGAAGTTGAAATGAAGAAGTTTTGATCAAAACAAGTTTGAAGGAGAAATACCCGAGACGATGACGTGGTGGCTGAGTCGGTATCGAAGACTATTTAGGGAGTGACAAGTAGAGTTTGGATGAATGTTAAATGTTTTTTTTAATTAAAATAAAAAGAGAATTAAAAAAAAAAAAAAAAAGTGCAGTTGAAAAAAAAAAAAATCAAAAAGTTCTGTTGGAACTTAAATTAAAAAAAAAAAGAAAAAAGAAAAATCAGAACATAAGTTCTGACATAATAATAATAATAATAATAATAATAATAATAATAATAATAATAATAATAATAATTACTTTTTAGTTTTTTTAAAACTTCTAATCTCAACAATTTATTTTAAACTTCTTTGCATCTAACGGTCTAAATTAAGAGCTCTTATTTTTCTAATTTCCCTCCCTATTTAAACTCAACTTTTTTCTCCAAAAATTTATTCACAACTCTTATCATTCAATCCTCCTCAAATCAAAAAGTTTCCATTGTTGATCTCTCCAAACTCTCAAGGTCTTTTATTCATTTTATTTTCGAGAGATATTGTATTGTGAGGATTTAGTTGTGAGAAATAAATTTGTATATCTACTCTATTGAGAGAGTTGTATTGTGTGCTTTACAAAACTTCCATAATTTGTAATGGTTTGATCTTGATCTGTGGAAAAGATTGAGTTAGCTCTTGAACTCGTAAAAAGGAGCGACGTTCGGTTTGATTCTAATTCGTAGAAAGAAGTCAATCAAAGTTTTATTCAAAATCCCAAGAGGCGCTTGGGTGGTGAAGTAGGTCGATTTTGACCGAACCACTTGAAAATTACGGTGTCATTTTCTCTAACTCTTTCCTATTTATTTTTACGTTACTTGGAGTATTTTATTTCACGTTTTAATTTGAACTCAATATTTATTGTGTAGGTAAAATTATTTTGCATCATCCTTATCTATTTTGTTGTATTATTATTTCTTCTTATTTATTTGCAAAAAAAATTTATATTTATATTAATTAAGAGTTTCTCAATAGAATATTATTTAAAAACCCTATTCACCCCCCTCTAGGGTTGCCATACCGATCCAACAGTCCTAGCTAGAGGAGCCTTAACTAGGATGTTATTCTCAGTCACACCTTGGGAGATGTGGGAATCATAAGCAACTTGCACTAAATCACTATGAAGTTTAGACTCGAAGGCCGACAAAGAAGGGTCAGCAACCTTTGCTGCAGTTGTTGTGCAAAGAGACTTAGACGGAGACAAGAGGGTACCATGGCTAACGTGTTTTTTAATTCGATGTAACGCCCAACTAATAGTAGTCGTGCGAAAGTTGTTCTCCAATGTCACAAAGGTAGGAGAGCGTTTCACTAAATTGACTAAGTATGAGGCATCCTGCAACTTCACTTTAACAGAAGTCAAAATCTCGACAAAGTCGAGCGATGGTAGATGAGCCTTATTTGTAAGTACGAGGAACAAGACTTAGGACCGCCTTAGCGGTAGTTCGAAAGTCTGCCAAAGCAACCTCAGCAACACGTTGAGTCTTACGAGTTGGGCCAAGCCTCACATTAGTTGATCAATGCTGGAAGACCAAGAGGAGCGTGTATGGCACAAGTTCTTTAGATGGTGTCGAGAAATTGAAGCAATGTGCATAAAGGCCTGCCATCCAAAAACTATAAGGAAACGGGCACTCCTTCGAAGTAAGGTCCACCATACCATTGTTTAAAGTCCTAAAAACAAGGAAAAGAGATCCCGACCACTAAATGAGCATTTAAAGCCAGTGTACCCCACAGGGTGTTGACTCCAAAGAACAAGATCCAAGTGTTGGGAGCCACCTATGTTAGACCCAAACTCACAACTAAGGCCTTACGCTGAGTCATCTTTTGAGAAGAGGAGGCTAAGGTGGGGCGTACTTCATCCTCATAGTCAAACGAGGAATCTATGAGCAAATTTCAAAGAATGTGCCTACGAAGAAGCAAAAGTTCGAAAAAAGCGCCTAAAATGGACAAGTCCCTGTAAAGGGAACCTAAGTAGCCTAAAAATTTGAAAAAATGCTTAAAAGTGCGAGTCTCTACATGGAGGGCCTAAGGAACTTTAAAGTCAAAAAAGCTCTAAAAAGAGACAAGTATCTACAAAAATAGTCTAATTAGCTTAAAGTTTAAAGAAATAGCCTAAAGAGGGCGAGTCTCCACTAAGAGGGCCTACCTAGCCAAAATTTTGAAAAGGTGCCTAAATGTAGTAAGTCTTTGAAAAGATAGCCTACTTGGAAAAAATTTCAAAAGAGGTGTTAAGGGGTGGCGAGTCTCTGAAAATGGAGCCTACTTGGCCGAAAAAAAGGCAAAGGCTAGCGAGTCTCTGAAAATGGAGCCTAGTTAGCCAAAAAGAGCAAAAATGTGGCGAGTCTACAAAGGAAGCCTACTTGGCCAAATTTCTTAAAAGAATGCCTAAAAGCGTGACACTGTAAAAAGAAAACCTACTTAGGTGAAACTCTAAAAGGAGAACCTACTTGGCCAAAATTTCGAAAGATGACTAAAAATGGTAAGTCTCTAAAAAAAAGAAAATTCTTAACAATAAACTACTCTTCAAATTCCGGCAACAAAGTAAGTTAAAAAATGAAGAGTGAGGGTAATCTTATAGATTAAAATATCTTAGAATACTCAGGCAAGGCCAAGACCCCTCGGGGGTCGGCCGAATGATGTCGGGAGTCCACAAGGGTCGGCCAAAGGGTGCTGGAAAACCCCGAGAATCGGCAAAGGAGGCCACGACCCCCAAGGGGTAGTCCAAGACCATGTCGGCCCCCCAAGGGTCGGTAAAATAGAAGCCATGACCCTTAGGGGGTCGGCCAAGACAATGTCGACCTACCAGAAGTCGGCCAAGTCCATGCTAACCCACCGAAGGTCGGCCAAGGGGGGTCGGCCAAATGGAGGCTATGACCCCAAGGGGGTTGGCCAATGGAGGCTACTACCTTTAAGGGGTCGACCAATAGAAGCCATGACCCCTAGGAGGTCGGCCAAGCCCATGCAGGCCCCCGGGCATCGGCCACAAAAGGCTGAAACCCCTCGAAGGTTGGCCAAAGTTGGCCAGGACCCCCAAGGGTCGGCCAAGTAAGTCCGACCCCTCAAAGGGTCGGCCAAGGAAGGCCTTGGCCCCCTAGGGGTCAGCCGTTGCAGCCTTGACTGTCTCGGGGTCGACCAAAGAAGGCAAACACCCCATAAGAGGAAAGTCGTGAAGGTTAAGACTCTCCTAAGAGTCTAACATGTCCAAGTGAAGATTGAATCCTCTGATAACGGCCACGAGTTACGCTGAAGCTGAACATCCCCTTAAAGAGGGAAAGCCATGGAGATCATTAGTGACCGAGTCCAAAACAAATCCTTGAGAGGACGGCCGAAGGCGAACACCCCCTAATGGGGAAAGCGAAGGAGGTCAGTGCTCTCCTAAGAGCCGGACGAGTCCAAGTGACGACTAGATCCATTAATAATGGCCAGGAGTTACATCGAAGATGAACAACCCCTTAAGAGGGGCAAGTTGTAGAGGTCATTAGTGATCGAGTCCAAAACTGATCCCTGAAGGTACGGCCGAAGGCGAACACCCTATAAGGGGGAAAGCTGTAGAGGTCAGGGCTCCCTTAAGAACCGGCTGAGTCTAAGTGATGACTCGATCTGCTGATAATGGCAAGGAGTTACGCTGAAGGTGAACACCCCCTCAAAAGAGGTAAGCCGTCGAGGTCACTAGTGACCGAGTCCAAAATCGTTTCCTGAGGGGATAGCCGAAGGCGAACACCTCCTAAGGGAGAAAGTTGTGGAAGTCAGGGCTCTCTAAGAGCCGATCGAGACCAAGTGACAACTAGATCCATTGATAACGGCCAAGAGTTACACCAAAGGTGAACACCTTCATTAGGGTGGTAAGCCATGGAGGTCATGATAGACCGAGTTCAAAGTTGATCCCTGAGGGGACGGTCGAAGGTGAACACACCCTAAGGGGGGATAATCGTGGAGGTCAGGGCTCCCCGAAGAGCTGATCGAGTCCAAGTAATATCCTAGGTTGTTGCACCCCTAAGGGGTAACATCCTAAAGTTACACCGAGAAGGCCCACACCTTTAAGGGGTGGGCTATGTAGGTGATGACCTGCAAAGATTCGCCGAGTCCAAGTAACCTTCGAGACAAGATCGTTATGCTTTCAAATGTAAAGGTCAGGGGTTACGTTGGTATTTATTCCCGACTTAATGGCTAACGTTACAAACGGCTAACCATTAACGCACTATTAAGTGAGCTGCAATGGCTACGAGTCCGACTGCTATAAATTGTCAAGTCATCCTCAATTTGAATCCAACCTGGGTTAAGCTGAAATACACTCATAATCCTTATAAGATAATCCTAAGATCTCAAACTCTCTCAAAACTCTCTCAATGTACCTTACTAACTTAACCCTTTACGGGTCACCCCAGGCCAATCCTGCCCTTCAGAGGCTAGAGAAAGTAGGTTTGACCCCCAAAGGTCGACTGTAGAGGTCAAGACTCTCTCCTAGAGTCGATCAAGTTCAAATGACGACTAGAGTCATTGATAATGGCTAGGAGTTACGCCAAAGAGCTAGGACCCCTCTTTAAGAGTGAATCATGGAGGTGAGGACCCATAAGGGTTGACCAAGACGAAAGACGACCTCTAAGGAGTTCGATCGAGTTGGCGAAAACCAAGAGAGTTGGCCATGGAGGTTAAGACTCTCCTCTGGACGAGTAGATTAAGTCTAAGTAACCTCAGGACCATTGTGCCATAAGGTAGCAGTGGCTAGGATTTACAACGAGTAGGCCTAGACGCCTCGAGGATGGACCGTGAAGGTTAGAACTCTCCTTTAGAAGTCAGGCGAGTCCACAGTGACGGTCAAGAGTTATGCCGAGAGGGCCATGACCCCCCCTTTAGAGGCAAGTCATGGAGGTGAGGTCCCATAAGGGTTGACCGAGACTAAACTTCACCTCTAAGGAGATCGGTCGAGTGGGCTAACCCCAAGAGGGTCTGTCTTGGAGGTTAGGCCTCTCCTATGGACGAGTCGACCAAGTCCAAGTAACACTTGAGAATGTTGCACTTGTTTGGTGTAGCGTCTCTAGGTTACATAGAGAAGGCCATACCCCTAAAGGGTCGAACGTATAGGTGAGGACCTGCAAAGGTTGACCGAGTCCAAGTAAGTTCGACGTCAAGGCAGTTACACCTTAAAGGGTAACCGTTGGAAGTTAGGCTGGTATTCATTCCTAGCTTAATGGGTGACGTTTCTAACGGCTGGCCATTAACCCACCATTAAGTGAGCCGCAACGTTACAATACCGGCTGCTATAAGAAGTTAGAGCATTCTCCATTTCAAGCCAAGTTGAACTACGTTGACAATTCTTGTAAGCTCTTCTAAGTCCCAAATTACTCTAAAACAATTCTCTTAAACTCTTTATTGACTTAAGCATCAGAGGTCCTGTGGCTCACACCAAACAGGTATGCCTAAACTTTTTTTATTTTGCTAGCCTCTCGTCCTCGAAAAAAATAAATTGTACCATTGATATCTGTTGACAATTTTTCGATGTCAACAGTTCGCACCTTCTATGGGGACGAGTTGTGTTCTATCCAAAAAGCTTGAATCCTACGCTTTTCCTGTTAAGTGTTGAACGATGAGAATAACAACCACCACAGTGTCGATGGAGAGTCAAATGTTGAACATGCTCCAAAGAGAGTTTCCCCTAGAGAACATGACAACGCTCATGTCGAGAACTACCCAGATCTAGAAGGTGGAGTAACCTGGCAAGAACCTAAGCGTGTCGAACCGAAGTTCATGGCTTTGGAAGAATAATTACGAAGGATGATGGAGAATTTGGATCATTTGATGAAGTTACTCCAATAGCCTCATCCAACTCAGGTTGCCAGCGCTGAAAACCGGTAAGCACCTCAGGAGGCGGTAAGGCAACGATCCACCAAAAAGAAGGTTGCGACAGAGAGATTAGCGCATTTGGTTCGGGACCCTGCCAAATGGAAAGCCCCAACTATTGAGACTCCGAGAAAGGCTCTTTCCCAAAACCCCAGACTGGTCGAACGACTTCGACTGGGCAATAATGATAAGAGGAGGGAGCACTCGATTCATAAAAGAATTGGTTCTCGAATGGAAGGTCGTTCAAGAACGCAGTCAATTCGAAGCAGCCAGCCGCATAGCACCTCTCAAGGGTCCTCTACCCAACACCCTTTAAAGAACCAAAATGCCCAGGAAATGGGATTAGACTTGGGCACAAATCTGAGAGACGTGATCAATTAGTGCTGGAAGGAAGTAGCGCCTGGCGGAGCCGAGGACAAACTTGGTTAGCTCAGCTTCGCCTCCTCTAAGACAAGTTGTGGGACATAAAAGAAGGCGTAAGACCAGGACGACAAGGCATATGACGAGCCTAAGGATCCTATAAAGCACCTAGATTTTTATTGGGCATGGATGGAACTCCATGGAGTCCGAGATGCAATCAAGTGCCAGACATTCTCATTCACGCTCACAAAACTAGCTAGAAGGTGGTTCAAGCAGTTGAAGCGAAAGTCCATTACCTCATTCAGGGATAGCCAAGGCTCTTGTCACTGAATTTTTTGGTGGGCGAGATCAAAAGAAGTTGGTCACTCATCTACTATTTGTGAAAGCAGTGGAGCCATGAGACCCTTAGAGAGTACATAACACGCTTCAACAATGAGGCGTTGCAAGTGGAAGGATACACAAATGGTACTGCTTTTGCGATGATCGTGGTCGGGCTTAGAGACGAGAAATTCCTCTAGTCGCTTGGGAAGAAAGCCCGGCTCATATATGTCGAGCTCTGGACGCAGGCGCAAAAACACATGAGTGTTGGGGAGCTGGTTAATTCCCAAGGAGGTATTGAAGGAAGGCGCTCCATTTCTGAGTGTGAGAAGTTAACAAGCCGTCGTGAGTTCGGCTATAAGGAGTCACGAAACTGGAGGGCAGATGAACATCCAATAAAGAAAGAGAACACCGACTGGAATGGAGTGTCACCCTACGCGTTCGAGAAATACACTCCAACAGTGTTTCTAGTAGAATAAATTTTGATAAAGATTCAAGACAAGAAGGTGTTGAAGCGGCAAAGAAAAACCAATACATAGACCAATAAGAAAAATAAGGGCAATAAGTGTCTATTTCACAGAGATCGTGGTCATGAGACCTTAGATTCCTATGATCTGAAGGATTCCATAGAGTCCTCATTCGAAGGGGCGCATTAACAAGTATGTTGAAGAAGATGGAAAATCGTCCGAGTTCCCTAACAAGAATAGAGAAGGCGAGGGTTTACCACCGCCTCAAGAAATTCCCACCATTCATTAAGGACCTCAAGAGGTAGGTGCTACGAAAGGCCCGTAACTAAAGTTTCAAAGTATCCTAGAAAGAGAAGCTCCTTCGTCTAATGGGGGTAGTTCAAATTCGTAGAGGCACAAATCCAAAAAGTTCCTAGGTCCAAAGATTCCAACACTGACGCCTCAACAAAGTTAGTTGCTGCTTACGAGAGAAAAGTAGGCAGGACTAGTGCCAGGTAAGGTTGTCCAAGAGACAACATGTGAAGAGGGTCCATCCTCCAACATAAACAAAAGTCCCACCAGAAAAGGTCAAGAAAAAGTTCGGGGATACGTTACCCTGAATGACCCCCAACCAAGAACGTCGACTTCTCAAGTCCAAGGCCACCAAGTAGATGGCGCAGAGCGACAAGCTCCATAGAAGGGGTACATTTTACCTCTTCTCAAATCTTGAATCCTAACAAGGCTACCTACTCAAGGCAAGAGATACATGAAGACATATGTGGAAAATAAGAAAGAGCAAGGTCCCTAGCCCTAAAAGTTAATAAGGCAGAGGTACTTTTAGTCGACCATGGCTGAAGATTTCAAGAAGTATCCACGGTCATGTGACAAATGCAAGAGATTTGCTTACCATCTAAAGACAACAACTCGAGGTCCTTACAAGCATGATGGGACCATGGCCTTTTGCACAGTAGGGGTAGACCTTATATGGCTCTTACCGACCTGGCCAGGCAAAGACAAGTTCGTGGTAGTAGCAGTTGATTACTTCACCAAACGGGCCGAAGTTGAGGCCCGACGAATATAACTGAAAAGAAGTTATGCTCTAAGCTAGAGATCCGACATCGTTTCTCATCCCCAGCTTACTTACAAGCCAATAGGCAAGTGGAGGTAGTCAAAAAGATCATCAAGAAGAATCTCAAGAGCAAGCTTGAAAGCGTGGAAGGGTCATGGTCGAAAGAGTCCCCGCAAGCATTGTGGGCGCACCACACCACACCTAGAACATCAGCGGACAAGACCCCATGCACTTTAGCATTTGGGATGGAAGGAGCAACCCTAGTTGAGATATACCTCTCATCCTTGCATACTGAGTATTTTGACAAATAACAAAAGGACCAACAACTCCGGATGAGTCTGGATCTCCTAGAAGAAAGAAGAGGTGCAATCCACCTAAGAAGCACAAGAGGTTAGCATTGGGAAGGACCTTGCGAGGTCACCAAAGTCGCCTACCAAGGCACTCATTACCTTGAAGACATGGACTGGAATAAGATCCTCCATCTTTGGACCATGTACATTTGAGAAATATTTTTTCAATAAAAATTGTACTGTGTTTTTCTTGTTTTGTTTTGATCACATATGCTTACTCTTCCATTAAGAAAACCACATCAATTGAGTTAGAAGAGTGATGATGTATAAAAACCAAGAACTCTGTTGCGGCTGGTGTTTGTGTTGTCATTTCTATTATCGTTGACTTTCATCTCGCTTACCCAAAACAACGACTGGATGAATGTTCATTTATGAATTCTGCTTCCACTTTTGGTGATTAATTTTAATCACATTTTAGTTATATTTTGTAGAAATGTCTAAAAACTGCTCTTTATCCTGCTTCGTCTACATTTAAAATATTTATTTTTGGCCAAGAAGTGAAAAAAAAAACTACTTGTTTTATTTATAGAATTAGTGAAAATTTGATATTATAAACTTATTGGAAAGGAAATGAAAGATTATATAAAATGATTTTAGTTGTGAGAGTTCCGTAAAAATGGGAAAAAAAAAAAGAAAAAGGAGAGAGTTGAATCTGAAATGACAGAAGGGAAACTTTAGGAGAGAGAGAAAACATCGGCAATATTAAAAAAAAAAAAAAAAACTGATTTATCATAAAGTAAAATCGTTTTGTTTAAAAAGAAAAAATTGTTAGTAAATTACATGATGCCACTTGGCTGGGCATGAAAGTAATAATGTCCCCATACAAAAAATGTGTTTCATCTGTTATTTATAATAACTCAACTCATGCTTTAACCTATTATTTATTATATTCAATGATTACCTAAATCTGCATGCCCATTCGATCTTATGTTTTTTGCATAACTTTTGTGATAAGACAAACTCTAATTCTCAGCCCAAAGATCCAAGCTTATAATGAAACAAGAACACTTGAATCTAAGATATTAACACTTCCTTATGGATTTGAAACAGCCAAGAGGAGAAAAAGGACTAAAATTTTGATTACCTTTTGATCAAAGATCTAGAAGCAAGATATGAAATATCTTGTTCTAGATTGAGTCACTCCAATCAAATTTGATCAAGGTTAAATTGAATGAGTCACATGCATTATATCACAAGAATTGCAAATGAACTTAGAAAGACAAAGACATGCTCTAAATCTCTCACAAATGATATCTTGTAGAGAACTATTTTTCATTCATCCAAATCTGAGTGTTTTACAACTAAATTCATGGTTTTTTATAGCCTAAGCAAATTAACTTCAAAATGTAACATATAGTCATTTGAATAGTCATAACATCTCCATCCATCAATGTCATATTGGTAACTTGACAAATTATAACCTAAAACATTAAAAACAAGTTTTAAAATTGAAATTGCATAAAATATTCTAAAACCCGAAAATTTATGTTTATTTTGCTAACTCCAAAATTTCTAACTCTCCTCGAGTAATTAAAGACCTTGTGGTATGATTAAGATAACTTAAATCATATCACATATTATTAATTTTATGATCAACTTCAAACTTGCACACATTGACTTCCAAAGCATAAAATAGTCCTCATTCTGTTATAATTGCTTCTTGCATGTAAAATAGATTTTAAACTGAGTCTATTTAGTACGGTTGAAAATGAAGAATGAATGCTTTTTGAATCTTCTAGGCTTTGGATCGGGTAGTAGTTCTAAGTGAAACTTGAGGAATTCCATGATCCTTATCATTTTGTTATAAAAACATATCTTTCGAACACTGTTTATCACAATTTATGTCTGTCATTCAAACTTCATGCTACTATTTATCATAGTTATAGTTTATCATAACATTCTTGTCTACTGGAACCTAATCGGCTTAAATTGATTACGCCAGTTCGGTTACAATAGACAGAAAAAGGAACTATCATATGTAAGTAGGCTGGATATATAGAGTTAAAGGGTTTAGAGTACATGAGTCTTCTTGAAAGCCGAACTCAACTCAATGCTTAGAGAATGAAACTTCATTGATTTGATAAAGGTTTTTAACAAAGAGCTTTCACTTTTCAGGGTAGTCACTAGAAATTGCTTGAAAACTGCAAGGATTTTAAACACCAATTCTGCAGGACCTAGAGGGTACTTGACAATTGCATGTTTAAGGATCTCAAAGATTTTAAATTATTTATTGCTAACAGTCATCAAATTTTAACTTATTATTTTCTATTACCAATCATCCAGTTTAAACATATGATCTTGATTTGCAGACTTCATCCTACCACACACGCTTCACTATTTCGATCTTGATCTATTTTCAAATTTTTATAAATCTCTTTACGTTTCCGATTAAAACCTTCCTTTACTTTCTTGAACAACAAATGCTTAATACTCAAAAAATGAGGGTTCTAGGAGGAACAGAACAAACACGATGTCGAGTCAAGAGCATCTTCATTCCTATATAATATAAAATGGTGGGTGTAAAATCCACAGTACATCATGTCTTTCAAGTCGCACGTTGCTTTCTACCACGTCGTTTTAAGCGAAGTTTTACCATAACCTCTAGTTTCTTGGAATTGGTATGTCATTGTTTCATTTATAGAATCATGTATAGCCATTGGTTTAGTTGGTCTATAGTAATCTATACTCTTATGACATGAGTAGTTTTTGAAAAAGTATTAGCAATAATTTAATTGATTTAAATGAAACCCATATTTTATTGTAGATATTGGATCAATAATATTCTTTTTGTTTTTGTCTGAGTGCAATAGAGATTTTTTTGATTTGGCTGCCCCTTCTCTTTAAGCCTCGCCATCTACTCCTCTCTCAACCTTCATAGCAACGTCGACAGCTACTACTAATTTAGCATTACTTTGCTGATCCAATGACATCGACAAGGCAATTATCGAAACTCCATTGACCACGACTTTTATCACAGAGCTCCATCCACAATAAGACACAAATCCACCAATACTCAAATGGTTCAATATCTATGGTTGTGGCACCCACTCGTTAACAAGAATCCATCTAGCAAAGCATCTTCAATCTCCATCTCCTCTCCTCTTGGAAATCGAACCACGCATATGAAATTAGCCCCACTCATTTCCAAACCCAATGCCAGCTCTTGCATGTCACTTTTAATTAAAGTTTTTGATTTGTGTTGAGAGAAACACAATCCAGAGTGATTTATGGAAGATAATACTCGCATTTAGATAATAATCCATGTATTTTGTTTTTCATTATGACATTGGTGAGGTATCATAGAACAAGCAGGAAAATGTTAGAAAATATAATTAATTAATTATATTTTATTAAAGTTGAATGGTGGATGATTTTAGGTAATTAATAACATCTTTTGTAACTTCCAACTATTCCAACTTCATTTAATCATATTCTCTTAATGATAGAGAATTTGATAGCTTGAGTGTAAGATAACACATACAAACTCAAAGAAAAATTATAGGGAATTCTACTTTATTTTTCTTTTGTCATTTTGATCCCATATGCCTACTCTTTCATTGTAAAAGACACACCATTGAGTTAAGAAGAGTGAGTATCTAGAAGAACCGAGAACTTTGTTGCTGTTGGTGTTCATGTTGTCATTCATGTGGTTGTTGGCTTTCATCTCACTTATCCAATACAATGACATGTATGCTCATTTTATGAATTTTGCTTCCATTTTTTGTGATTAATTTTAATTACATTTCAATAATATTTTGTAGAAATGTCAAAAAATACTCTTTGTCCATGTTCCATCTGCATTTTTAAATATTTATTTCTTACCAAGAAGTGAAAAAAAACTACTTATTTTAGTTGTATAATTGAGAGAAAATTTGATATTATAAACATATTTGGAGGGAAATGAAAGATTGTAGAAATGATATTTTTTGTGAGAGTTTCATAAAAATGGAAAAAAAAGGGGAGAGTTGGATCTGAAATG
This sequence comes from Cyclanthera cordifolia, assembly GCA_037832605.1. Taxonomy (NCBI): domain Eukaryota; kingdom Viridiplantae; phylum Streptophyta; class Magnoliopsida; order Cucurbitales; family Cucurbitaceae; genus Cyclanthera; species Cyclanthera cordifolia. Next base: position 22,312 of record JBBMEG010007414.1, on the reverse strand, counting down.
ACAGAAGGGAAAACAAGGGGAGAGAAAACCTTTGCAATAAAAAAAAAAAAAAAAAAGCAATCATCTGGTTTAAACGAATGACCTTGATTTGCATACTCCATCAAGCTCTGTAGCACACACTTCGATATTTCGATCTTGGTCCATTGTCAATTTTTTTTTATAAATCTCTTTACTTTTTCGATTTAAACGTTCATTGAATTTCTCGAACAACAGTTGCTTAATAGCATTGGAAACCCCTTCTCTTTGAACCTCGCCATCAACTCCTCTCTCAGCCTCCACAACAATGCCGGCAGCTATTTGCTAGTTTAGCATTACTTGGCTGATCCAACTGCATCGACAAGGCTATTATCGAAACGCTGTTGACCATAGCTTCTATCACAGAGCTTCATCCACAATGAGACACAAATCCACCGACACTCAAATGGTTTAATATCTGCAGCTGCGACACCCACTCGTTAACCACAATCCCTCGATCTCCGACTCTCTCCATGAACCCATCTGGCAAAGCATCTTCAATCTCGATCTCCACTCCTTTTGAAAATCGAACCACCCATATGAAATTATCCCCACTCGTTTCCAAACCCAATGCCAACTCATGCATGTCACTTTTCGACAAAAAATCCTCACTCCCAAACAAAACGTACACCGTGGATCTAGGTTCTTTCTTGTCAAGCCACTCCAGTATCGAATTAGATTTGTTGTCGACCTCTTGAATGAGCGGCCCCCTTTGGAAGGACTTTCTTCTTGGTTCAGAGGTAATCAATGTATTTACCTTCCACTCTCTAAAACTGTTCACCAAAATGAAGTTTGCGCAAAGATTGGGATTCCTCACCCATAATTTGTATATGTTGGAGATTGTTGGAATACTCACCTTGTGGCAAATGTCTCACATTAGTAAGGTGGAGGTTCTTCAACATATATATAAGATAGGGTGGGCTACTCCTCTCATTGCCAATTGGTTTTGAGATGGATGCCCACACTTTCTAACAGTATAAACCGATGTATGGCCTCGGCAAGGCTCGAATCCTTGGAATGGAGGCCTTGAACCCTAGGGGGTCGGCCAAGCCAAATTTTCATGTGGTCGGCCGCCCGTAAGTGACCTGCAGCGGTTACAAAATCGACTCTTATAATAAGTCATATCATTCTGCGACTTAGGTATCAGAGGCCTTGTGGCTCACAACACACTGACCATTTTTTGGCATCAACAGTTGGGGACGAGAGAGCGTTCTACCTAAGAAGCTCAATTCTTCACTGCTTTGAAGGAACCAGTGCAAAGAATGGCAGAAAGTTTGAGTCGCCTGGTGGAGTTGCTGAAAACTAGCAAGCACCGCAGGAGACGACGAGGCGACAACCTACCAAGAAAAAGGTTGCGGCAGAAAAGTCAATGTTGTTTGTTCGGGACCCTGCCAAAGGGAAAGCCCTAACCACGGAGGCTTCGAGAAAGGCTCCTTCCCGACACCGAAGACCGGTCGAATGACTTCGACTGTGCTATAATGATCAGAGGAAGGAGCACTCAGTTCAACAGAGAATTGGTTTCAGAGCTGAGGAGTCTTCCCGGACACAGTCAGTCAGAAGTAGCCAGCCTTGGAGTACCACGCGAGGGTCATCCACCCAACATCCTTCAAGAGCTCTAAATGCCCGGACGACGGGATCAGACTTGGGAGCGGATCTCAGGGATGTACTCAACCAATGCCGAAGAGAGGCGAGCCACGGTAGAGCCGAGGATCAACCTTGGTTAGCTCAGCTTCGCCTTCTTTAAGATCAGTTGGGGAACATGAAGAAGGCGCAGGACCAAGACGGACTAAACATGGACAACTTGGTTGACCTGTTCCACCCTTCTTTCATTGATGAAATCATGGAGGAGTCCGTCCCAGCAAAGTTAAGCTCGCGACGATTAAGGGGTTTGACATATCTACAGATCCTGTAGAGCACTTAAATTCCTATCGGACAGGGATAGAACACCATGGAGTCCGAGACGCAATCAAGTGTCGAGCGTTTTCATTTACGCTCACTAGACCGGATCAAAGATGGTTCAGGCAGCTCAAGCGCAAGTCAATTCCCTCGTTCAGAGAGCTAGCCAGAGCATTCATCACCCAATTCCTGGGTAAGGGAGATTAGAAAAAGTCGGTCACTCATCTATTGATCGTGAGGAAAAGGAGCCTGGAGACCTTTCGGGAGTACATAGTACACTTTCATAACGAGGCGCAGCAAGTCGAAGGGTACACCGATAGAACAGCTCTTACACCGGTCGTAGCAGAACTCAAGGATCAAAAGTTCTTGTGGTCGGTAGGGAAAACGACTTCACTCACTTATGTTAAGCTGCTAACCAGAGCGTAAAAACACATGAGTATAGGGGAGCTAGTCAACTCTCGAGGAGGCACGAAAGGAAGGCGCTCCATTCCAGAGCCTGAGAAGTCTTCTAGTCGCCACGAGTCTAACTACAAGGAGTCGTGAAAGCGAAGGGCGGAAGAACGCCAGTGAAAAAAGAGAAGACCGAACGAAGGGGGGTACCACCTAGTCGGTTCGAAAAGTACACTCCAACGATGATTCCAAAAGAGCATAGCTTGATGGAGATCCAAGATACGAATGAGCTAAAGTGGCTAATCCCGAATTAAGGTGGATCCAACAAGAGAAATAAGGGCAAGTACTGCCTATTTCACAGGGATCACGGCCACGCTATCTGGACTGCTATGATCTAAAGGAGTCCATAGAGTCCCTCATCCGTAGAGAACAACTGGACAAGTACGTGAAAGATGAAGGAAAAACATCTGAGTCCCCTAGCAAAAAAAGGGGAGGCAAGAAATCACCACCGCCGCAGAGATCAGAACTATCATTGAAGAGCCAGCCGGCTAGAGAGGAGTCCAACCAGAGTTTGAAAGAAAAGGTGAGACAAGCCAGAGGCATGCTAAGGGGTGAGAAAGTGCGAGTAATGGAAGAAGTGGACGAGCAACTTGGCTTCACTACTATAGAGGCTGCAACATTACACCAGCTGCAAAATGACGCCTTAATGGTGTCTCTGACCGTCTCCATCATCCGCGTCAAGAGGATCCTCATTGACGGAGGTAGTTTGAAGGATGTATTATCGCTAAAGGCTTACGACACCATGAAGCTGGGAAAAGAAAGGCTCAAATTAAATTCGACACCTCTAGTCTAATTTGGTGGGAGCACTCTAACTCCTGAAGGTTCAATCGAGCTCTCGGTAACTTTTGGCGAAGGGAACAACATAGTCCTCTACTTCGTAAATTTCTTGGTGGTAAACAACAGCTCTGCCTACAATACAATACTGGGAAGACTCACGATACATGGGTTAAGGTCGGTTGCGTCGACCTACCACCGGGTGATAAAGTTCCTTACTCCTATGGGGGCGGGGCAGGTTAAAGGAGAAGAGTTATCCTCGAGGGAGTGCTACCACACAGCCCTACGAGTAGTGGTAGGAGTTACTAAAAAGACTGTTGAAAAGGAGTCATGTGAGGCTGTCCAAGGGACAACACCTGTAGAGGTACAAACCATACAAGTACCCAGGTCCCAAAATGCCAACGACGATGCCTTGGAAAAATTAGCTACCGCCTACGAAAATGAGGTAGCCATAACCGTGCCAGTGGAGATCCTAGACAAGCCTAGCATCATCACCGAGTTGCTGCACAAAATTAGCAAGGCAACTCCAACCTTGCCAACAACATGGATGACCCCCTTTCTTGAATACTTAGGGGAAGGGAAGTTGCCAGACGACAAGAATGATGCCCAACTATTTAAGTTCAAAGCTTCCAAGTACGTGGTGCAATGGGATAAGCTTTACAGAAGGGAGTATTCTTTACCTCTCCTTAGATGCTTAGACCCTAGCGAGGCCACTAAGCAATGCAAGAAGTGCACCAAGGCGTCTATTGCAACCATGAAGGGGCAAGGTCCCTAGCCAAAGAGTTAGTCAGGTAAGGCTACTTTTGGCCGATCATGGCTGAAGATTTCATGAAGTATACTCGAACATGCGACAAGTGCCAGAGGTTCGCTACCATCTAGAGACAGTCACCCGAGGTCCTAAATAGCATGATGGAACCATGATCGTTTGCATAATGGGAGGTAGACCTTATATGACCCCTACCAGTTGGGAGAGGACAAGTCAAGTTCGCGGTGGTAGTAGTGGATTACTTCACCAAGTGGGTCGAAGCTGAGGCCCTGGCAACTATCACCGAAAAGAAGGTGACGGAGTTCATCTGGAGATGTATAGTCTGTCGGTTTGTGATACAACGAACCTTCGTCACTGATAACGGAAAGAAGTTTGACAACCAAGCTTTGCAGCAATTCTACTCTAAGCTAGTGATTCAGCACAACTTCTCATCACCATCTCACCCATAAGCCAATTGGCAGGTGGAGGCAATAAACAAGATCATCAAGAAGAATCTAAAGACCAAGCTCGAAAGCCTGAAGGGGTCTTGGGCGGAAGAACTCTTGGAAGTGCTCTGGGCGTACCGCACCATACCCAGGACGTGAACAGGCGAAACCCCTTACTCGTTAGCCTTTAGGCGGAAGCAGTAATTTCAGTTGAGATAGGACTTCCATCCCCACGCGTAGAGTCTTTTGACCCAACTCAAAATGACCAGCAGCTGCAGATGATTCTGGATCTCATGGAAGAAAGAAGGGATGCAACTCACAAAAGGGTGGCGGGGTACAAAGGTCGAGTTGCCAAGTACTACAGCTCTCGAGTCAAGGCAAAGCGCTTCCAAGTTGGAGACTTAGTGCTGAGAAGGGTGATGCCAAACACCAAAGAGCTTAACAATGGAGTCTTGGGGTCAAATTGGGAAGGACCATGCCAGGTCACCAAAGTGGCACGCCTAGGCACCCACTACCTCAAGGACATGGACAGGAATGAGATCCTCCATCCTTGGAGTGCAGAACACTTGAAAAAATACGATCAATAGAATGTAATTCAAGTTGTTAATGAATAAAGTAAAGTGGTATTTTTTCATTCTTTCAAAAAGTTATCTTAATTTAAGTATATTGATATTGTCATAAACTTAAATTGGGGGCAGACATGATAGAGAAAGAATGAAAAGCTTTTATTCATTTAAAATTCAAAATTTTACGGATTACAACCTAGAGGAAAGATAAAGTTGGCAAAGTAAATTGCTTCAAAAAAAGAAAGAAAACAAACATATATCAAGGCCCCCCGGAGCTGCACCTACTGAAAGTTGGTCGGTTGAGTCCAGCTTAGGCAGGAGCTGTCCTAGCTGAAACGACCTGATTCCTTTCAGGCACGCCTTGGAAAATGCAAGATTCGTAGCAAGCAACTTGAGCGGGATCACTTGGAAGTTAAAATTCAAAATCTTTTAATAAAGGGTCGACAATTTTTTCAGCAGTGCTGGAACAAAGAGACCGAAAAAGGGGAATGAGGTTGCCATAGCTAACTCCCTTCTGAATTTGGTAAAGTGTCTAACCAATGGCAGTCTCACCGACGTTGTTCTCCAAAATCACGAAGGCAGGAGAACCCTTCACGAGTTTAGCCAAGTAAGAGGCATTCTTCAGCTTTCCTTTAGCAGAAGTCAACTTTTGGCGAAGGCGAGCAATCGTAGAAAAGTCCTATTGGCATGTACGGACAGCAAGCCTTCGAGCCGCTTTGGCGGAAGTCCGAAAGTCGACTAAGACAGCTTCGACAATTCGCTGAGCTTCTCGAGCCTGTTCCAGCTCCAACTTAAACTTATAAGAGGTAGTGGACAAAGAAGAGCGAGTTTGATGCAAGTCCTCAAATAGGTGACGAGAAGCCAAAGTAAAGTGCATGAAGGCCTGCAAGTACAAAGGTAACAAGTTATCCTACATACTTAGATAAATGCGTGGCTATAAAGAAAGGAATACATCAAAAAGCAACAAAATCATCCAGTGCTACCCTAGTAGAACTAGGCCTACTAAGTCCGTCTTGTCCACTTTGGGCATACACCCGCATAGCTTTGCTTTTGGTTTCACCCAAAAGACCTCATATCAATGGAGATGTTTGTCATCACTTATATACCCATGATCCTCCACTCTTTTAACCAATGTGGGATACTTTGTTTGCATCCCAACAGTTGAACCGCACAGGGTTGGTTGGTTTCAGTGATAAGCAAATAGGGGTTAAGTGTTTGCAAAATGGAATGGAAATAAGGAGCCGACATGTCGAAGGCCGTGTGGAGAGTGAAATTTAAGTTATGTGCATGTGAGGGGGAAGCTCGGGCAGAGATGGGAGGTTGAGCTCATCAAGTTTTAGGGAATTAATTGAAGAATTTTAAGGCACTTTTTATTGAATGCTCTTGAGGTTGACAGGGGAAGAACATAGGAAAATTTGGAAGTTGTATTGTGAGAGCTTTTTGGCAAGCTCAACATAGGGAGATATGTGGCAAATCCCAACCATGGAAACATTAAGATTTTTCTCTAGATTTTTTTGCATCCATTATTTTATTCAGAAATTTGGAATATAATACTCACAAATGGAAACAACGAAGTAAAAGTAGATCACAACTATGGCTGGTGCAAATCCTTTGACAATAATTTTGAATGAGGAAAGCACGTGAGTAAAATAGTGAATCACGTTCTTTTGGATAGATATTTTTAGACACCAACATAAAATTGTACCTCCATAGTCACTTAAAGAGAGAAAACCCCGTACACGTATAGGTGCGGTTTTTATGATGTTTTTATCATGCCCCCGTTATTTACTATGGTAGTTTCATATTTAATTATATAGGAGGCGTTTGTTTACAAAATTGTGGTAGAATTATTTTTAGAGATTAGAAATGATGAGTTATTTTGAATGATTATAAATTTTAGTTTTAATAATAGCTCGTTTGGTTGATAGTTTTTGTAGAGGGTTGTAAGTAATAGATCTTTTGGATGGAGTTATTAGTGAGTGATTATTTTGAGAAGTTAGAAATGAATGAGTAGAAATAAATAAATATGGTAATCATTCTCCCCCATAATCACTCCAACAAATTAATGTCACAAACAGGTCACAACTACTTCTAAACTCCCAATTCGATCGAGTAAGCATTGTGAACATTTTATCTTACTATTTGAAAGTGTAAGGACCCGGGTTTTAAAGAAATAAAACCAATGACCTTACTTAACTCCAAGGCAAGGAAATCAGTTATAAAACAACTTTAACTGATAAATCAATGAATTTATTAAAAACGGTTATTCAGTAGGATCCCAAAAACATTTAATAAACTCAAAAAATCATAATCATTAGAAATACAGAATTTAAAACATGCTAGGACTTTTCCTAGACTCCAATGCAACGATCCCTATTGGACTGCAGCAGCCTAGTCACCATCCTAGTCTAAGTACTTGGAGAAAATATACCATGGAAAGGATGAGCTGTGACACTCAGTAAGAGGCCCTCGCTCGTGGTTCAACATGTATACTGTCAAAAGAGCATCTCATAAAATACATAATAAGCCATAAAAACAGTAATCACAATATCATCAATCTTTCAGTCAACAATGCCAATCGGTTAACACCCATCGTCGAGTCTCTAACTTCTGGGTTAATAATTGTATAGGAAATACCCATCGTCGAGTCTCTAACTCTAGGTAAGTAATTGTATAAGAAAAATCCCTCGTCGAGTCGTTGACTCAGGTAAGTAAATGTATAGGAAATAACCCTCGCCGAGTCTCTGACTCTGGGTAAGTAAATAATACAAGTCCGCACTAGGACGATCACTTTATATAAATTCAGGTCCGCTAAGACGATCACTTTATAAATAGATACACATATTTAGAAACATAGATAGTCTCACATACTCAAAATCAGGAAATATGAGTAGATTCTCGCATACTCATATTTAAATTCACAACATCAAATAATCGTGACAACAGTGAACCACCACCATATATGCATGTACATAGTAATTTCAAGGCGGCTAGTTCCCAATGGAACATCTCGGCCTTACATTTACAATTAGTATCTCAAATTAGCATGATACATACAAGTACACTCATAACGTGATCACATATATCATAAAACATTGATCAATTAACACAACAACAAACAAGCTCAATCAACATGCATACATGTTATTACATCACAAACCACGAGAAGCGGTAAGGTATTTCCTTACCTGGCCGAATCAACAACCAAGCTTGTTTGCTCCAAATCTATCAATCAAAGAATGTCGGTATCCAAATATGCCATATCAAATGAATAGGTTAGAACTAACACCTAAGACCATTAAAAACGGACTTAGGACGTGGAAACTATTAAAAGGGACCAAACTTAGAAAAAAGGGTTTTCGGATCTCGGGACTCGGTCAACTTAGTTGACCAATCAAAGTTGGTCAAACTCAGCCAAAAGGTCTCTCTTTTCAAAAAGTCATGGCCTAAATGCAATTAAACAAGGCTTAAGGATTTAAATGATCATTTTACATTATTGGTAAACAACCAAACACATCACTAGGTCAACCTTTAATGGGTTCAACAATGGAGTTTTACACAATGGAAATCTCATCTACACGACAATGTCTCATAGATTCAAACGCTAGATTAAAGATCCATAGAACAATTTACAAATCAGCAACAAATGAAGTTTCAAAAACAACTTGGCCAACACAACAAGTTAAAAAAATTAGTGCATAACAAAAGAGGTTTCCAATCAATTGAATAGAACTTAGAGTTTTAGAATAAATCTCAAGAAACCAAAAGAACTCACCAAAGAGGAAAAACTCCAGCGAGATTGGATGGTTCTCCAAACAGAAGTGGCGAAACTTGGCGACAGCGACGGCTACATGCATAGTGCGATGACGAGGCAGCGGGCTTTGCTCGAACAACCTATAAGGCGCTGACTCGCGACACAGTTGAGCTGCGACACGTCTCATGGGAACCGAGCCGCTCGACATGGCTCAGACGAGTGTGTGCGACAGACTGCCGCTCATCTGTATCGACGGTGCTGGTTGATAAATCCGGCCAAGGGAAATGAATTTTTCACAAAAGCTTGAGGAAGGAGATAATGAGTAGTGATTCGGCGTGGATTTCAAGAAGGGAGAAAAAAGAGAGTTATTAGGTCAAATGAATGTGATGTTGAGTTGTTATGTGAAATCCCAAAATGATTTTTATTTTTAAAAGTAGGTGTTTGGCTAAAGTGGATATGAAAAGTAAGTTTGCAAGGGTGAGTGTTTGGAATGAGAATAAACCAAAACTTGAATACTTTGCTTTGAAACTCACAATAATTATATAACCTTTTCAATATTTTCCAATAACTTATTTGATTTATCTAAGAATCCTTAAATTTTTATTAATTAATCAAATCTTATACTTTTCACAAATTAATTAATTCTGAACAATTATGGGTTTAAAAACCATTCAAGATCAGGGAAAATTCAAATTTTAATCCTTTAGAAAACTTAGGGTTGTTACGATACTAGCCCCTTAGAAAAACTTCCGTCCTCCAGATTTGTCTAAGGTCGAAACTAACCAGCGAAATAAAAACATCCAACACCAACAAGCAAAATAGCCCTAAAAAGGACAGACATCCACCAAACTGAACTCAACTTCGAATCAACGAAACTGCACTCATTAGCAACAAACGACATAAACCAACACAAGTTCTACAAATAAGAAAGAAAAACCATACCCAACATCACAAAACTAACCTTTCAAAATCATGAACGATCCAAGTTTCCAAGCACAAAACTCTTACAAGCTACTATCATTTCAAGTAAAAAACAACTTCCATCATTTCCAATGAACTTTGAGACTCCTAATCTCAGTCATTGAGCCACTGCAATAATCCTGGATTCAACTCAATCCACTTCTCCTCTGCGAACAACCTCGGAACCACCGATCATGACAAAATACATACAATCCTTAAGGAACATTCCTTAACTAAGGCGTCTAACAGACTTAAACAACGACATAACTAGAACAAGTCTTCATTGAACTTCCAAGACAACGACTAACAGTACTAAGACAATCCTTTGGAATATAACTGAGGTCCAACAAAACTCAGGCTCCAACCACCTGACAAAACACGACCATCCAGGAAAAGTTCTGTCTAGCTAGCTCGAAGCGAGAAAAATTGCACCAACTTGAAGGAAACTACATGCTACAATACTCATCTAATTCCCAAAGTCTCAGGGTCTCCACCCGAACTAACTCTAGTGGTACCTTTTAAGCACCACAACCAATTGAAACATAGCAACAAGCCTAAATAATATAGAAATGAACTATAATTCACCACTAAAACCCCTAGCTGACAAGCTTCATCTCAACACTAAACAAACTCAACCAATGTAAGAACGAGGCTTAGAATCCTTTCACAAACCTTATCACCAAGACACAATCTAAAACAACACTACTAAATGAAAGTTCAATCTATTCAAAAGTCAAAATAACAATCTCCTAGGGTTTGTCCTCGACCTTACCATCAGGCTATCACAAAGCTGAACATCAATTTATCTTACATGAGCGCGAACTCTCTCGACTCATAAACTATGGGAACTAATCATGCTCAAAGAAACTCAAAAGAAAAAATAGGTCCAAATTTCTGCTCAAAATACTAGCCACCAAAATGTTAAATATACTATGCCCGTTGAGGCAGCAACAAACAATGGCCTGCGAGAAACACAACTTGTCCTCAAAAGTCAAGAACTATCTTAACCAACAACTTAACATATCAACTTGAAGTATATATGATGGGAATCTAACCCCAACCTCGCATCTCCAACCACGCCTTATTAAAATACGTGCTCTTACCAACTCAATTGACCCTAAACCCTCAGAATAACACCCTAAGAGGCTTCTCTCTCTTAAACGCAATGAATAACCATTTGGCAAACTCGTGCCTCTCAAACAATCAAGCCACTCCATCGACCACTCGACCTTACAACCATCACTACAAACTCGAGTCAGGTGTACAACAGGTGACAACATTTCGCAACACTTCCTTAGCATGGCTAGAACTATATATCTAAAGCAGATCTCAACTGATCGAGACTGTGAGAACTCTAACGGCATAACTCGTACAATTCATCATAGGATACACAACAACAACATCTACTTTCTCAACAATTGCTACCAACATCATAACTACGATCAAATCTTGAAACACCAAAACACTTAGAATCTCTTTAAGGCAGAACTATCAAAACTCTTACCACAAAGATTAAGGCACCATTACAAACTTTTCACCATACCTATGATCCAAGCACCTGAATGCACTTTCCAATCACTAGTCATTAGTAATCAAACTTCCCAACTGCTCCTCGCAACAGGCTAAGAACTTCAAACTTAACAATCTTGGTCTAGGGCCTTCCCTAGCAAACCTAACACTTGCGACAATCACAACCTCAACTTCTCAACTTTCTTTTCTCAACAAGAAACTTCAAGGCTTACCAAAAAAAGTTACAAACAGGTACCACTTCCAACCAAGGAAAATCCACTAACGGATACCATATTCTTACACAAGAATCACATTTGCGCAACCAACCGAAATAACTTTCAAAACATCAACTTTTATAACCAGCGATCCAAATAATTGCTTGAACTAACAATGACAGGGTTATTAGCCAAAACAACCAAGAGTAGCTTATTTCAACAACTCAGACTGAACTTTACTTCCCAGGGAGAGTAACACACTACCACGCAAGGATTTATCCAACAAGCGTGGTCAACCAACAACCACTCTCATAGCATCCACAAGCTAACCAAACTATCAACTTTCCATGAGGTAACCAAACCTCTACTAGCAAAACTAACATTCAAAATCTTGGTAAAATACCATCACGAACCCACGAACAACTCTACGGTCCCAATGCTCCACCAATCTCTGCAATGGGTATAAACAATCGTCGAGCTTCCTAACTGAAACTCGAACTCCAACAAGTGACTTGCTATAACAAGAATGCAACGCTTCATCTTAATAAATGCACACAACTATCGCGAGCTATTTTCTTTTCTCACCAACAGAACAAAACTGAAAACATCTCGTACTAGGACACCTCGGTCCACAAGCTACAACCTTAAAAGGCCAGAAAACTCAACACAAACTTCCTTTTTAGCAATAGCAAAGCAACAATAAGGCAACACTTAATTTCTCAAATAACGAACACGAGTTCAATAACTAAGCTCAGAACCACAACCTTCAATTAATAACTCCAACTACCACAAACTTTATGTAAACGCAGCCACCAAGGGTAACTACTAACTCGTCCTACAACTCTTGGAACATGCAGGCACTACTGGCTCGAAACAACGAAGCGACAAGCTTAGCTAGTCAAGTCTAACTCAACCTAGCATGAACTCAACATTGAGAAGATACAAATCAATATAGTGGGTATGGGAGCTCGCAATCGAGATCCTAGTACACGGACCTTCCCGCATACTAGTCGAGAAGTCTTACTCAACCTGGTATACTACTTGACCATCCATCTTACGGTGTGATAAGGCAATAGCGATCCACTCAACTACTCATTTTAAGAGTAACGTATCATTCAGTTGTTATCTCAGGAATTCATAAACTAACTATTTAGTTTCACTTGTAGAAATTCTAGTCTGCCTTCGTGTACCTAAATCCCGGGCAGGTTTTGAAGGTTGTTACCTTTGAAGCTTAGAACAATAGACAATCATATATCATTTATCAACATTCAATAATCCACATCAAACATGTTTAGTATATCACATAAGCATTCATCAATTCACATCAACGTCTATCAACAATGGAACTCATGCTCAGAATATCATGTCAACATCTATTATCATTATACCTCATGCTAAGATTATCATATCAACATTTCACAATAATGATCTAAATATTACGTCAAGTAATCATGAAAGGCTAAATTGTATTTCGTGCTTAACTGTATACTCATAATCCAACTTATTACTTGATGATGACCAGCTCGCTGATAACTATGGGAACCAACAACTTACATCGTAAGCTGGTCTACATAATCTAAGACTCTAAATTATGATACCAACTGTAAGGACCCAAATTTTCAAGAAATAAAACCAATGACCTTACTTAACTCCAAGGCATAGAAATCAGTTATAAAACAACTTTAACGAATAAATCAACGCATTTATTGAAAACGGTTATTCAGTTGGATCCCGAAAACATTTAATAAACTAAAAAAGTCATAATCATTAGAAATGCGGAATTTAAAACATGCTAGGACTTTTCCTAGACTCCAATGCAACAATTCCCATAGTCATCACAACAGTCTGGTCAACATACTAGTCCAAGTACCTGGAGAAAATCTACCATGGAAAGGATGAGTTATGACACTCAGTAAGGGGCCTCAGCTCGGGGTTCAACATGTATACTATCAAAAGAGCATCTTAAAAAAGTACATAAGCCATAAAAATAGTAATCACAATATTCATCAATCTTTCAGTCAACGATGTCAACTGGATAATACCCCTCGTGAGTCTCTAAACTTTGGGTTAATAATTGTATAGGAAACAACCCTCGTTGAGTCTCTAACTCTAGGTAAGTAATTGTATAGAAAATATCCCTCGTCAAGTCTTTGACTCTGGGTAAGTAAATGTATAGGAAATACACATCGCCGAGTCTCTGACTCAGGGTGAGTAAATAATACAAGTCCGCACTACGATGATCGCTTTATATACATTCAAGTCCGCACTAGGACGATCGCTTGGTATACATTTGGTCCACTAGGACGATCACCTTATATATACATATTCATATTTAGACATATTGAGAGTCTTATAGACTCAAAATAAGGAAGTGTGTGTCGAGTCTCACATACTCATATTTAAAGTCACAACACAAAACAATCGTTACAGCAGTAAAAGTTCACATCACCACAACATATGGATATACATAGTAATTTCAAGGAACAACTAGTATCTCAAATTATATGATGTGAACCACAACCGAAATTAACAAGTACACTAATAACGTGATCACATATATCATAAGATATTGTATCAACTAACACAACAACAAACAAACTCAATCAACATGCATACATTTTATTACACCAGAGACCACGAGAAGGGGTAAGGTTTTTCCTTACCAGGCCGAAACCACAACTGAGCTTCTTAGCTCCAAATCTATCAATCAATGAATACTGACACCCAAATATGACCCTATCAAATGAATAGGTTAAAACTAGCACCTAAGACCATTAAAAACGGACTCAGGACGTCAAAATTATTTAAAGTGACCAAACTTAGAAAAATAGGTTTTCAAGTCTCGAGCTCGATCAACTTGGTTGGCCAATCAAAGTTGGTACTCAGCCAAAGGGTGTCTCTTTTAAAAACTCCATGGCCTAAATGCAATTAAACAAGACTTAAGGATTTAAATGATCATTTTACATTATTGGTTAAACAACAAAACACATCTCTTGGTTAACCTTTAATACGGGTTCAACAATGGAGTTTTATACAATGGAAATCTCATACACACAACAATGTCTCATAGATTTAAACAACAGATTAAAGATTCATATACCAATTTACAAATCAGCAACAAATGGGGTTTTATAAACAACTTGGCTAACACAACAAGTTTAAAAAATTAGTGCATAACAAGGAAGGCTTCCAATCAACCAAATAGAACGTAGTGTTTTAGAATAAATCTCAAGAAACCACAAGAACTCACCAAAGAGGGGTGTGTGCAATGGACTGCCGTTCTTCTCCGTGGACGGTGCTGGTTCAAAAATTCGCCCAAGGGAAATGAATTTTTAACAAAGCTTGAAGAATGAGACAATGAACAGTGATTGGGCATGTATTTCAAGAAGGGAGAGAGAAATGAGTTATTAGGTCAAATGGATGTTTATATTACAATTTTAAAATCTTGTATTCTAAAATTAATTGTAAAAAAAAATATAAGGATAAAGTTCAACAAAAAAAAACAACCTTAACTGCCACATAATTTTTTTTTTCTTTTTTTATTTATAAACAAGGGTCTCAATTTCTCTCTTGATGAAATTGCTTCTTTGCTATAAGGGAGGTCTGTCCATTTCGAGAGCGCTGATTTGAGCATATTTGAGCATCGGGGTGGTGCAGAGGTGGGAGATCATTCTCTCCTGAGTTGGCAAACGTGCAAGATGGAAGGGTTTTAGAAGGAACGAGAAAGAATGAGAATGATAGAAGAAGAAAAAGCTTGTAAAGTGGAGATAGAGGATGACGAAGTGGAAGAAGCGGATAGAGACTTTAGGAACTCGACGTTTTGTAAGTTATTCATCTCTAGATCTACTAATGCATAGAATTTTAGAAAGCTCATGCCTAGGATATAAGGATGGGGCATAGGGTGGAAATAGAATCACAGGGTAGGAACCTATTTCATTGCCATTTCGCAAGTTGGGAGGAACAAATGAGCATAATGGAGGGAAGCCCATGGAATTTTGACAATGGGTTAATAGTTTTCATAGATTCATTTAGAAAAGCCTTCTAGAGGAGCTAGACTTTAACCAAGCGTACTTCTGGATTCAAGTGAAGAAACTGCCTTCATATGTTTATCAAGTAGGTGGGCAAAGACAATAGGAAATATGGTAGGGGATTATATTGATGTAGACATAGATAAGTAAAAAAGATGCAGAGGCAGAACTCTAAGGATAAAAGTGAGAATAGATATTACAAAAGCTCTGAAGTGAGGTGTGTGTATTAAAATAGATAGGTGGTTTGCCATAGCTTATGAAAAACACCCAGAATTTTGTAATGGATGTGGCAAGATAGGACACAACACTAAAGAGTGTAAGGAAGTGAAGGAAAGGGAGCTAGAAATTTGGATTATGGAAGCTAGTTGAGAGCAGAAGTCAGTATGATGGAAGAGAAAACAAAGAGTAAAAGAGGGTAAGCGAATCCAGGTTTGGATAGAGAAAGAGAAGTAGAATTTCGCAATCCAAGATTTGGGTCAAAGGTGCAGGTTGAAAAAATAGATAAGGAAAATGTAGGAAAGGGAAGAGTGTGACGAAAGAAGATGGAGACAAGTGGGGACAAGAAGGATGTTTCCCTTTGGGCCCCGACATTCCCCTACAACCCGACCACGTTAATACCAGCCTCTAAACACTTCTAAGAATGAACACTATCCACATAAACCACCACGTGTCCTTTTAGCATGTTTTGTCCTCACTCAAATGCATCATAGGAAAATTCCTAGGAGGTCACCCAATCTAAGACTACTCCAAGCTAAGCACACTTAACTATGAAGTTTTTTTCGATTGTGACACCGAAAAGGAAGGTGCACCTTGATTGTATAGGTAGTACAAATCAATTCTCTTAGACTTAACCATGGGATTATATTCCCCAATATCCCTCACATTCGAATGTGGACTCAGTTCATTCATGTACCCCTCCTAACCCCAAGCGTTACAGATGCAAAATAGTAGAGGTATGGAGAAGATAGAAAGTTGTGGGATTTGAACAGATAAGAGAAGAATGGATTGGTCAGAAAGGGGCTAATGGGGAAAATGACGTGATGTACACAAATAGGGGAAGTGGGTCAACTGGGTCATGCAACGTTATTAATTTTTACCAAACTGGCAATGAGACACCAGGAACGCAAGAATTTGAATCAAATGGAGGGTTGGGCCTCATGGGTTGTGAAAAGAAAATAAACAATAAGGAACAGGCATGGAAGGCTGAAATTCCTGAAGCTATAAAGATTAATGCACACCCATATATGGGCCAACAGAATTGGATAAGTTCGAGAAAAAAATTGGACCCCCCAATTGGGATTAAGGAATCCAGAAAGAGGGAGTGATTGAGGAAGGTCTTGAAAAAAAAATGTGACAGTTGAGCTCAACAAATTAATGATGAAAGAGGTCATCAACAGTAGCTTGGAAGAGGGAAAGAAAGTGAAACGGAACAGATGGAAAAAAAGAGCCAGGGCGAAAGAAGGAAAGTTGGAAAATGCGATGGATGAAGATGGAAGATGGGAGAACTCGAATAGAAGCAAAAAGCATGACCTGGATGATAAAGAAGAGGAAATAGTTGGAAAAACAATGAAACTAAATTGCGTTGATGAAGTTAGCGTGATATCGACGGAGCCTGGAAGGAAGTCTCGTCGAATGCAATGAAAATACTATGCTGGAATATTTGGGGGTTCTCGGAGCACTTTGTAATGAAGTGAAAAAATAAAGTCTCCTTTTGATCTTCCTCTCATAATCTAAAGGGCCGAGATTTGGCGTCCAAGGTTAAGTTTCAATTAAAGATGGATAACTATTTTTGTGTTCCAAGTGTGGGGCTTAATGAAGATCTAATGCTTTTATGGAACAAGAAGGCGGATGCCCGAGTGACTTCTTTCTCACTTGGGCATATTTATGTGATGGTAATCGGTAGCGGCGACTCGTAGCGGTTACATGGTTTTATGGCAACACAGACAATGGAAAAGTGTTCATTCATGGAACCTGTTGAAAAGACTTAGTATGCTTGGTGATGCTCCCTGGATTGTAAGGGGCGACTTTAATGAAGTGTTGAGTAAGAATGAAGCCAAGAATGGAAGTTTACGGAATGGGATGAGTATCCTGAGGTTTTACTGCCATCTGATTGACCCAAGCCATTATAGGGATAAATGAACGTGGAGTAGGAACAAAAATTCTCCTGATGCGATTCGTGTTCGGCTTGACAAGTTCTTAATTTCTTACTCTTTACGCTCTAAAATTGATAATTTTATTGTTGAACATCAGAATTACCATAGCTCTGATCATAGATCGATTATTGCTTCCTTTAATCTAGAGTCTCAGTCTCATCCTTCCTCGAGTACTAGAAGGAAGCTTTTGAGGCATAAAATGGTTGGGCCTATTTTAATGAGTGTGGTAATATTAATGAGGCGTGTTGGGATTCCCAGGGGAGGAAAGTTTCTCTAGCTCTATAGTTCAACGCGAAAATGAGATCTAACATTGGTGAATTACTCACTTGGAATAAAATGAGACTCAAAGGATCGATTAAAGGAGCAATTATAAGCAAAGAGAAGGAGCTAGCTTCCTTAATTACAAATGGGTAATCTTATGGGAAAATTAGAAAGGTGGAGCACCAAATTGATAGATTGTTGAAGGAAGAGGAGATTTATTGAAAACAAAGATCCATGGAATACTAGCTTAAGTGAAGAGATAGAAATACAAAGTGGTTCTACTCAAAAGCTTCTCTCCAGCGGAAAATGTTTTTTTTTACAAGAATAGGATTAGGAGGGGTTTGGGTGGAGGGGAGAGAAAGGTATTGGCATGGTGGTCTAGGAGTACTTCTCAAAGCTTTTCAAGCCTGAGAGGGAGTCGAAGAACGACATAA
Organism: Cyclanthera cordifolia; assembly: GCA_037832605.1. NCBI lineage: Eukaryota > Viridiplantae > Streptophyta > Magnoliopsida > Cucurbitales > Cucurbitaceae > Cyclanthera > Cyclanthera cordifolia. The sequence goes on along the minus strand of JBBMEG010007414.1, from coordinate 4,106 downwards.
ACGAGGTGTTGGGAAGGGTGGAGAAAAAGGTGTCGAAGGAGAACAATGTCATACTTGATAGAGTTCTTACGAAGAAGAAGGTTGGAGCGGCAATTAAAGGCATGGACCCATCTAAAGTCTCATGTCTTGACGAAGCAAATGAGATGTGTTTCCACAAATATTGGGAGATTATGGGCAATGATGTGATCAGGTTGTGTCTTCCAGTGATAAATGATAATGAGGATTTGAAACCCTTTAATCGTACTTTGATAGTTCTTATTCCAAAAGTCCATAACGCTAACAAAATGAAGGAGGCATGTGTAATACTATTTATAAAATCATTGCTAAGATGATGACCAATAGAATGAAGAATGTGCTGGAAAAAATTATTTCCCCAAGCCAAGCTACTTTTATTCCAGGCAGGCTTATAACTGACAATCTTTTAGTGGTATTTGAATGTATCTATGCAATTAATCGTTGATGTAAGGGTAGAGAGGGGTACGCTAGCCTCAAGCTGGACATGAGTAAAGCCTACCATACAGCGAGCTGGGCCTTTGTTCCCAAAATGATGGATAAAATAGGTTTTAGTTATAATTGTATCAAAATGATCCAAGCTTGTATTTCTTCTGTTCATTTTGTAGTGCTCATGAATGGATTTTCATATGAAGATATCAAACCAAAGAGAAAGCTTCAGCAAGAGGATCCGCTTTCCCCTTATCTATTTCTCATCTATGTAGAAGCGTATCGGCTTTACTCAATCATGGAGCATCTCTTAACTCTTTTTAGGGTCTTAAAATAAATAATATTTTTCCTATTATTACACATATATTATTTTTCTTATGATAGTTTGTTATTTTTCAGGGCGAAAAAAGTAGATTGCTATCCAATCAAAAGGATCCTGGATGTTTTTGAGAAACCTGTGTGGAAAACTATTAATTTTGAAAATTGGTCAACGATAACAAGTAAAAAAGTGCCTATTGCAAATAAGCTTGAGATTACGAGGATGTTGGGCGTTAGATTAGACAATAATTTTGAAACTTATCTCGGTATGTCGTCTCAAAACAATAAAACCAAGTCTGAGCCATTCAGAGGTGTGACTAATAAGGTGCAACGATGCCTTCAAAAGTGGAAAGGAAGATTATTGTCGAGAGAAGGGAAGGAGGTGTTAATCAAAGTTGTGGCCCAAGAGATCCTACTACGTAATGAGTTGCTTCCGACTTTCGGATAGGATGTACAAGGAGTTAGAAAGGGTTTGTGCTAACTTTTGGTGTGATGATACATTGGGCTAGTTGGGAAAGACTAAGTCAGAGCAAGGAGAAAGGTGGGTTGAGTTTCAGAAGCCTTCAATTGTTCAATCAGGCTCTGTTCGCCGAGCAAAGTTGGAGGATTATTCGAAACCCAAGAAGCTTGATCTCTATATTTTTCCAAGGGAAGTACTTTAAAGATTGAGACTTTATGTGAGTTAGTCTGGGAAACGCCCCATCCTTGGCATGAAAGCGTTTGATCTGGGGAAGAGATCTATTCCAAAAAGGATACAGATGGAAAGTGGGAAATGGGCGAAGAATTGTCATAGGGAGAGATCCTTGGCATACCAACAAATATTATCCGGTGCCTACATCGACCGCAGAGCACTGGAAGGAGCTTAAAGTGTTTAATCTTATTGATAATGAGGATTGAGATCGTAATGTGATCAACTCTATATTCTCTCGTCTTGAAGCACGATGTATTGCCAAAATTTCGAACAGGAAAGGAAGGAAAGAAGATGAAATCATTAAGAACCAGAACACCAATGGATTATTCAGTGTTAAGAGTGCATATCATTTGGCATCGAATAATTCCATGGCTAATAAGGCCTCTCCCTCAAACAATTCTTTGACCGCCAATCTTGGAAATCTTTTTGGAAAGTAGAAGAAACCCCAAAACTAAGATTGGAGCCAGGAATGTATTAAAAAAATTTGATCTCTACTCGTGCAAATATTTAGGCCACGAGGATTGATGTGAATAGGGTGTGTGTGATGTGCGAAAAAGGCCATGAAACGAATATTCATGTGATAAAGGGGAGTCATGGGCGTTGATTTTTCCTAATATTCTGACTTTGTTTCTTTTTTCAAGTCTATGGATTCGTAGGAGACGTTCTGGCAAGGGATTTGTGAGAAAATTCCAAAGACATATCTAAATATTGTTGTTATTATGATTTCTACTTTATGGAATTTTAGGAACAAGATTTTGTATGAGGATATTCATGCTAAAAAAGAGTATTTTTTAATAAAAATGATTTACAATGTTCTAAATTTTACACAAGCTTCCTTTGTTTGCGGGAGTAGATGGTGAAATTGCCAAGACGTCGAGAAAGAGGGGGTCCAATGGAGACCACTTCCAAATGGAGTGGGGAAACTCAATGTAGATGGATCGTTGGATGCAAGATTAGAGGAAGGCAGTGTTAGATGAAATGTTAGGGATCCTCATGGGATCTTCATCTTGTGGGGTTCAAAAGGAAGACTGAAAGCACCTCTAGCAAGTGTAATGTAAAGCATGGCAACAAGGGAGGACCTTAAGCAAATCATTAATAACTTTCTAGGTTACATCCCATCGATATTGGTGGAATCTGATTCTTCATATGTCATTAATGTTATTAATGGTATTTCTCAAGATCTATCTTAACTAAAGTTCTTATAGCTGATATTAGGGTTCTAACTCCTTTGTTCAAGGAGGTTAAGTTCTCTTTCTGTGGGAGAGCTAGTAATAGTGCGGTTGACGTGCTTGCTAAGCTTAGCCTATTAATGATGTATTAGGTGCAGTTGTTTTTGCTGATATTATTGTGGTGGATTTGGATTTTTTTGGAGGTGGGAAAATCTCTCCCCGCAAGTTGCTTCTCTAATAACTTTGGAGCGTAAGTGCTCGGACTTGGTTGTTTGTTCTTAATACGATTGGTTTTTCTGATGATACGAATCCAACAACCACCTTATTGTATTCTCATGAAGGAGCGAGTACAAGAATCAAGAACAAGAAGATTCTAAAGATTTTTAATTACATTGCATAATTTTAAATATTTGTTTTTCCATAATTCTTATTTTGGTACTTTTTAAGTTCAAATTTTGTCAAACATGCTCATAATTGTTAAAGATCATCTAGATGAGACTGTTAGATGCATTAAATCAAATCTACCCTTTTGTCTAACATTTAAGCCTCTAATTGATGTACAAATTGACTTTTGGCTTCCTATGTCTTATTTTCCACAAAGTGCATTTAAGAGCTTTTTGAGACTTTTTGTATTCCAAGCCATGCACAAAATTTTGGTCTTAAAAAGGACTTGTAATACCTCATTTTGGATAGAATATTGATTTAAAGTTTGAGTTTTCTTGACCTCTTTTGGTGTTATCTTTTTTTTCAAATCTTGCTTTAGATTTGAATGTAAAAATCAATTCATTGGATTAGTCTTGATCAAACTAATTCTGGAGTGAGTTGTCTTAGGATCTAAGAGTGACCATCATTGGTTCTAAGTGAGATGTAAGAGTCTATTCACCATTCTAACTTTACTCTTGGTTGGAATCGAGGGTTGAGTTTTCCATATTTGTGAGATTTTACAAGGATCATAGGACCTCTAACTTTGTAAAACCAAGCAACCTTAGAGCTTATCAGTTTTTCTAAAAATTAAAAAAAACAACAACAAAACAAAAACAACCTACTTATAATTAAACTTTATTAGATGGTCACTTTTTCTGTTGCAAATGCGTTTTAACGTACACCTTAAATGGAAAAAAAAAAAAAAAGGGAAAAGAGAGAGATAAATATTAATAGACTAATTGTTAAAGTACAAACAAAAACAAATAGTAACAAAAAAAAAAAGTTTTTGACACACTCCTTAAAACATATTTGTTCACTTGATAATTTTTTTACCAAATATTGCTAACAAAAATGTTTATTCGACAATATGGTCATCACTTACCATTTGCATAACACCAAAGTCTTGAAATGTTTTGAAGATTGAGAGCATTTTAATACCCAATTCTTGAGATATTTAGAAAATTGAAAAACTTTAAGAATAATGAATATGTTGTGATTGTTTAATCGAATAGAGCAGGGTCGCAGCTAAAATAGATTGAGAACACAATAACAATAAGGAAGAG
>JBBMEG010007373.1:0-35009 GCA_037832605.1 Cyclanthera cordifolia | reverse complement strand
AAATAAGTATTTGCATTTATGAATTACACTTATTTAAGATTGTTTTTCATAAGAATAAAGTACAAATATTACAAAAAAATGTCAAAGTACAACTGCAAATGGTATTTTAACATGCATTAATTTATAATTTTATACATCGAAAGTTTTTTTTTTTTCTCCGTATGTTGTTTTCAAACAAATAGTGAACGATGATTGTATGAAAAAGTGCACTGTTTAAGAACTGTTATCAATTTATTTTCGCTACGTTCATATTATTTAAAAACGGTTATGAAAATCCAAATAGCAATCCATAAGAAAAACAAAAACTAGATTTATTTTGTTCATTAGAAGTATGTAATTCAGATAAATGAGAACTTTTATTCAGAGATAAAGTATACTAAATGTCTAACCAGTCGGGAGAATTTATACAGTACAATCTCATAAAACTCTTGTACAATGTATGGTCTAATAATATATATATATAAAAAAAACTAAATACAAAAACATAGGTTCATTGGATAATTATTTGGTTTTTTGTTTTTCGTTTTTGAAATTCAAGTTTGTATTTATCTAAATTTTCTATATATGTTTCGTATTCTCTTTAAGTAAGTATGTGAATTTTAACAAAATTTCATAAATTAAAACAAGTATTTTGAAACTACTTTTTTAAGCCCCGTTTGATAGCCATTTTGTTTTTTGTTTTTGAAATTTAAGCCTACGACTACTATTCCAACTAAGGGTGAAAGAAAAAATCGAAAATCGAACATATATATTTTGTTTTCTGAAAATAAATATAAAAAGTAATTATGTGAAATAGAGATTGGATCGATCAGTTTGATACTTGAGAAACCAATATATCGGTTCGATTTCGATTCATGATGGAAGAACCAATAAAAAATCGAACCGAACCGAATATATAAATAATAAGAAAAATATATATGTTAGTATTTAAATTTGATGGAAGAACCAATTTAAATATAAAAAAAGTATTATAAATATTGAGATACTTATAAAAACTATTGTTTTTTTTAGTAAAATAAAAGTTTTTAGAATAAAATTAAAAATCAAATGGTGAATGTGACAAAAAAAAAAAGAAAAATAAATCAATTTTTTATTGAAATGAAAACTAAAAATCGAACCAATGGTTTTATCATTTGTTAGACATCAGTTCGGACCTAATTATTGAAAAATCGATGATATTGGTTCGATTATTCGTTTGGCACAAAACCGACAAAAACCGAATCGAAATCACCCCTAATTCCAACATATTATTTTCATGACTTTCATCTACTGCTTATTTGTATTTTTAAAAACAAAATCAAAATTTGAAAGTAAAAAAAGTAGGTTCCAAATACTTGTTTTACTTTATGGAATTTGGTTATGATTCATATACTTACTTGAATAGAAGATGAAACATATAGATAATTTAAATAAATATTGGCTTAAATTTCAAAAATCAAAAACGAAAAATCAAATGGAGTCTTAGTTTTCAAATTTTGGTTTGATGTTTAAAAATGTAAGTAAGAGATAAATATCAAAGTCATGAAAATAATGTATCAATTCCTATCATAGTTTATATTTATATAATCTTATCTTTTTTCTTTTTCTTTTTTTTTGAGAATATATATATATATATATATATATAAAATCCATATAATAGTAAAGTACATAAATATAATTTAAATTCATTTTACAATTATCAACCCTTCAATTAAAAGCATTTATTTGAGATACATGCATAATTTTTCAAATACATATTTTTACATTTTCTTTTGGATACAAATGCAGATAATTTTTCTCTCATAATTTATGAGTAAAAGAAAATGAAAAGTTTAAATAATATTAATCGGTTGCATTATTTGAGAGAGAGATGTCAAAATAAATAAATAAATAAATAAATAAATAAAGAGAGAGAGAAAGAGAGAGAAAGGGACATGCAGACATGTGTGTGTATGCATTTTCTTGGAACTCGTAGTGTCCTCACAGTATGGACCTTTTTAAAGCAATCCGTATTATTATCAAATAAACATCCATTTTTTATATTATTCACTTTTTACCCTCTTTTTTTCTTTTTTTTTTTTTTATTCTTTTTGTATTTATGTTTTCTCTTTTTCTCATAAAAAGATCGTTAAATATTTATTATAGTTTTTATTTTCATTTTTATATCAAGTTCAATTTTTAATTTATACTTTTTTTTTATCAAACATTTTCAATTTTTCAATTTTAATGTACAATTTTTTTTTTTCATTTTCGACTATAAACGTAGGCGCGCGCGTGTGTGTGTATATATATATATATATATATATATATATATATTGAAATTGGTTTACATAGAAATATATCAATATTGGTTAAGCTTATAATATAAGTAAATAACATATGCAAAAATATTTATAAATTTATAGAAAAACATGGTAATTTTTTTTAAAAAAATTAAGAAAATTTTAAAATTGAACTCAAGTATTTTATCATTGAAAGTCCAAAGACCAAAAGTTTAAATTGAAGCAAATTTAAAAATTTAATGACTAAAATTTAAAAATCTTGATGACAACTCTACCGAAACTCAAGAGATAAGATATTGTCTACTTTGATCATATATTCTCATGACTTTATATTTAGTTTCACTCAAAATGCATCGTATTAAAGGAGATGATTGTCGTCACTTATATACTTATATATACTTATGATCTTCTCCCCTCTTCTAATTGAAGTCGGACGCTTACTTGCATCCCAACAAATGGAACTGGTTAAAATTATAGGACCAAAATGATATTCTTTTATCTTAAATATTTTATGTTCATTTTGTTCAAATCAAACATTGAAAAAGTATAAAAACTAATAAAATAGACGAATTTCTTCTCTTAATTTTGTTTTATTTAATATACAATATACTCAACACACAAATTCATAAAGTACTTAAGAAATTTAAAATAAAATTAAAAAAAAAAATATATATATATATATATATATATATATATTTCAAAATAAATAGACTGTCATACTTTATATACATAATAGAGAATTAAAAAACTCCAACTCCGAATCACACCTACTGTATTTTTAAATCATTAAAGGTATCAATTCGACTTATGTCTATTGATTAATTATAGTAATTGAGAATACTAGCTTTGTGGAATTGGGGCGTTTTTTTTTAATACAAATTGGAGTAAAGAGACAACAAATCGATCAAACTCACTACGTGGAGTTGAATTTGAATACTATCGAGCGCTTTTTAAAGTTCGAGAAAATGTAAATACCATCAAATGCCAACTTTGTCTCTAAAAGTGTGTTTGTTTGTTTTTTTATGTTTTTTTTTCAAAAGATAAGAGGCGAGGGGAGAAGACATGGTTAATAGTAGTTAGATATTTGTTTAGAAATTGATGATTACCGTAGTCAAATAATTATTACTTGTTTGGAGATTGATGTTAATAGTGATTGTTTATTATGTTTATAGCGAGATTGGATTGATTGATTTGAAAAAAGAGTTTGGTAAGTGATTAAAAATTATTGTTTACTATCAAATACAAAATGAATAGTTTTTTAATAGTAATAATAAGTCACCATTCTCTTTTCACCAGAAACAAACATAAACTAAATATATATTAAATAACAACCTTATGCAATTAAAAAAATTTAATGGATAATTCAAAAAAAAAAAAAATTAACGATTAGTGTGATATAAATTGATATCAAACATTAAAAAAAATTCATTTTCATTAATTCACACCACAGGAAATTTAAATATAAATTACAAAAAAAGATAAGTTTATTTATTTTCGGATAATGAACAAATTTTTTTAGTCTGTTAAAAAAGATCACTAAATTTCATTCAGCAAATTCATAAATTACATATCTACAAAGCTATAACTGAGTGTTGTAAGTCACAGGGACCATTAAAAAATAACAAAAATGACAAAAATTTGTTCCACCTATTTAATAATTAACGCTTTCAATTTTTTTTTTTTAATTTTAATTTATCAATACTCAAACACAACCAATTCCCGAAATCAATTCTTTTCTACACCCTCATAAAATACTTTTTAAAGTCAACGAATCAAGAAAAAAATTTCCTCCATAACCTGATTGACTGTTTACAAGCCTTAATAACGTGCATATTTGATTTTCTCATTTTAAAGCACAAGGAGCACCTTGTGTCAATATCAATCCTCCAACAGTAAATGTTACGCTTTAAATTTAGCAGACACCCCCGAAGGCGAAGCAATGTCTTTGTCCACCAAATCCATAGCAAGGTGATAGGCACTTTTAAGTGAGAAAATCCCCTTAGGACATTAGTTCCACATGATTTCATCTTTACCCCCGACTCACTGAGAGGGGTACTAAGAATCACCTCGACATTCTCCAAACAAAAATTATCTCTGATAACAATATCTCTCCATCTACTTGTAAGTTAATTTACTTAATTGCTGTTTAAGTTTACCATTGTTACTTAATTTACTTGCAACTTTATATTAAAAACGATGCAAAATTTCAAATTCGAGCATATCACATATGATTGTTTTATATCAAATAAATGTATAGTTCCACCAGTATGATCAAATTCTCATTTTTAAATACAACTGATTTTTTTTTTTTTTATTGAAAAAAAAAGTGCCTTGATTTCAAAATAAAAAATGGCAATTGATATGGTATTCTCTTTCTCCTGGTCTAATCTTTTCCTTAATTGTATTTAAATATATCAGCTAATAATCACAGTGGATGTCTCCGGATATATATTTAATATTATTTCATTATAAAGCTGTTTGTTCCATTTCCTAAAAAGAAACCTTCTTTGTACTAAAAAAAAAAAAATAAACTCCCTTCATTTGGGGTTGATCCTCCATTGTTAATAAACTCAACAAACAAAAATAACCCTTTTATTTGATTGGGTTTAAGTCTATAGCCTCTAATACCAAATTATGAAAGATTAATTAATTTCCTATTTAATTTTAACAAAAAGTAAATGATATGCGCTGGGCAATGATTTTTTTTATTTAGAAAATAAGTGGTAAACGATTAACCAAAAATTGCTCATTTGTGTCAAAGCGAGATTAGTGTTAGAGTCATAAAATATGATACAACCATCCACATCTTGAAAAGTCATGAAGTGACCGAGAAGAATGATACATCATCCATCACACCAAGGAAATGTGTTGAATAGTGCTAGGTAGATGCATCATGAAGCAAAGCCACAATGATGTCAAGGTGTCAGTGTCTAGGCTTAGTGGGGTGGTACAATGGACCCCGAACCATCTCGACGATGTCAAGGCTCGAGATTAAGTTTACGAGCGACTTTGGAGTTAAGTCCATATGAAGCTAAAATGTAAACTTGCTAAGTTTGGTGTCAATCGGATATCCGACGGATGCTCCATGCTGACGTATGATTCATCGCCAAAAAGACATGTATTGGTGCAAAACTGAAAATGGTACATAATGTACTATAGAGGGAGGCATGTTGTTAGCTCTCCACCACTCCTAGGCCTTGTGGCTTAAGTGAGCTACCTCATGGAACATTCGTGTTTCGTGGTGTAGGCGAGCGTTTACAAGATGAGTGTCTTGGACGGCTTTCTTCAGGAATGGAAACCTGAAGACAATGTCGGACGACACAGTTGTGCCAACATTGAGCCCAGTCCATGGGACAGAGATTGGAAGATGTATTGAAGGATAATCTGGCATCTTACATTAGATTCTTGTGGGTCGAATGAATGTGTGTGCAAGCATACAAGCATGGCTAAGATAATTCTGTTGTGTATTCGTTGAAGCATGGTTGAGGCCTTGTTAGCCTCACTTAATGGCCCGACGAGCCACAAAGTATAGGCAATCTGAGTATGGGGCTTGAGTTCCCCTCTAATACTGGCCATGAGTGTGAGATCATGGTACCACACAAGTCGAATAGTGCGATCGTGACACTTAGCTCAGATGACACTAGTGATGCCTTAGCATCTACTCGATCAATTGTTCGAGTTTCCCAATCGTCCTTTATTTTACTAAAAAAAACCATTCGTTTTTATTTGATAGTAAACAACTAGCCTTAACTATTCATCAAATCTTCTAACAAATTTCACATCAAATACTTTAAATTTCTAGTAACCCTTGCACTCTTTTCCATTCTGCTTTTTTTCTACACAAGAACAAACACATAAAAGCTTGCCTGCGATGTTCTAATATGTTATTAATATAATTTATAAAGTTATACAAATTCAAAGGTTGATTGTAGTTGTTTTTAAATTCTAAATTTAAATATTTTTAAAAATTACCTTCAAACATTTAGTTATCATCATTACTTCAACATAATCCACATTCTAAATACTTTACAAAATTACAATTTAATGAACTTTTAACTTCAATCATTATTAACCATTACTTTTAAATACTTAAAATAAATCTTCATTCTAAATACTTTTAAAATCTATAAACAATCTTTTGACTGTAATCTTGGCTACGACGAGAAAAAAGAGAAAGAGGGAATAAATGAAGAAAAAAAAATCAATGATTAACATGATGAAAGTTGGTGAGTCAAACAAAAAAAAAAAATCAGTTGGCTCAACCTATTCACTCTATCAAACAAATCTGTAAATATTTAAAATAAATTTTAATTCTAAACTTTTAAAATTTACCTCCAAACATCTTTTCCAAACATTCTTTTAATTAATTAGACGTAATTCTAATATTTTAAACTATAAAATAATATAAAATAGTGTATATATATATTTTGAAGGAATGAAATTTCGTAAGTCGGAAAAAAAAAAAAAAAAATTTCAACACGGTGGCCGACACGATTCTGGTAATGTGATAGGCGAGGGCCAACGGAACCCAACTCGAATTAATTAAGCTTAGAAAAAAGAAAAGGTAAAAGCTCCACAAATCTTACAGTTCAAAGAATATTGGCCGTCCGATAAGAATTACGGTGGGGTGCGAAGTAAAGAGATTAAGGGTACGATTTGAAAGAGGGAAAAGCTAAAGAGAGTTTCCAAGTTTGTTGGTGAGGTTTCTTTCGAGTGTTTGCATTTTTAAAGGTTGTTTTAAAGTTATTTTAAAAATATTTAGAATTAATATTTTAAATTAAGATTTATTTTGAGTATTTAAAAATAATGATTGTGATCAAAATTTTGTTTGAATGTATTTTTAACTGTATTTAAAATTAATATTTAGAATGATAATTTATTTTAAGTAGATAAAAGTAATGATTGTAGTAAAAAACTTGTTTGGATATAGGTTTAAGAATATTTAGAATAAAAATTTACAATCAAACGTATGTTTAGATATAATTTTTAAGAGTATTTAAAATTAGTAATTAGAATGAAGATTTATTTTAAATATCTACCAATAATAATTGCAATAAAAAACATGACTACCGGAATTGTGAACTTCACAGATTTGGGAGGTAATCCGGGATAAATATGACTAACGGAAGACCATGACCACACATACCAAAAGGGACTAAAGATCGATCTATGAAAGATGGATTCTTACCCTCGCTCGACCGACTAACAACCTGGTTAAAGATGTTATGGATTGTGTGCTAAAGGCCTAGTAGTTTATATATTTAAGAGCGAGCATTTAATGTTAGAGTACATTTAATGTCATTTTCAACTATTAGTAAAAGTTATTATGTTTCATAAATTTGTGCATTTTATATTCAAATGACATTCAACCTTATCCTTGATTATTAATATGAACACTTGGACAAGAATGTGGGACATACTAAATGGATCAGTTTCAAGTTTATAACCTAAATTGTCTACAATATATGTACTAAGGCTAGGGTGCACAAGTCCTAGTAACACTATGGCTGCGACCTGCTTTGTAATTGTTACAAACGACCTGATCCTGGTTTTTTCATGTGGAGACGTATAAGTGGGGGCAAGTATGCAAAAAAGAAATTAGTAATTCTGTTATACACTCATATCAACTACTTCGCTAAGGATGATCGTATGTCGATGTGATCTTAATTCTGAGTGGGTTGCGAACTCCTGCTTTATGACAGTGTCCTTTGATGTGCATGGGTGAAACCAGTCAAACAACACTGGATCAATAAGCCTCCCACATTAGGGATTATTGTAGTGAGTATCTAGGAATGCAACATCAGAATAAGGAATTAACGTCTTCCCTAATATTGTAGAAGATGTAGAGTTGTTCCCTTAAAAACTGATTCTGAGACTTGAACAAAGGGTACTCGCGTCTCATTGGCCTGAGAGGACACTAATTTATAGTGTGACTATAAACAGCTCGTTAATTAGAGGAATCATTGACGCTTAAATAGAAAGATGTAATCAGAGGGGTAGAACGAATTTCTTATCCCAGTTGTGAATAAAAAACAAGTTCGTGGACGCTAACTTGTCCTATAGCGCGAGAGAGTTCAACAGAGTCCTTTAATGGAAATAAGCCCGATGTTAACGATGAAAGATTGGATCCCAGATCGTTGTAGCTTTCAATCTATAGATCTAACTGTACTCAGGCTAGCTCATTATCATTGAACAGTTCAAATTCAAATGATTAATTGTGTGAGACATAATTAATAGGAGTATTAAGTTTAATGGTTAAACTTAACTAATTAATGAATTAAATATATTAAATATAATATTTATTAGATAAATATCACCGCAAATAAATTAATTACAAACAATTATGAGATCATTATCGAGTTCTGAGTTGTAAATATGTTAGACATATTGTGTTAGGAATTATTGGATAATTATTATTTGAGAATTATAAATTAATATGTCATACATATTAATTGGTCTAATAATTATTGGATAATTATTAAATGAAGAATATTAATTAATATGTTGCACATATTAATTGAATTAATAATTATTAGACAATTATTAAAGTAGAGAATTAATATATTGAATATATTAATTATACGGATTTATTATTTAAATAATATACTGACTATATTATGATTTTGAAATTTATTGGATAAATATCAAATAAAATAAATAAAACAATATTACAGATTTTTGAAACTCCGTATTTAAAATTAGAAAAGAAAAATCTTTGATCTTTCCAATATTTTTAATATTAGATATTCAAAGTTATTATATTTTCCTATTTTAAATATTCATTCATCTATTATAAATAAGGCCTTAGAGGTCTCCATTCTCATCCCATTAAGTTTAGAGAAAACTAATTCTCAAATTTAGAAATCCTTGAGAACTAAGTCATCTCTTTTCCTCCTGAGTTAAAATCTCTTCCCACCCGTCACTTACTGTATTTCCATATAGCGTATTTCCAAACCTTCTTTCTCCATTTTTTCGAAAACCTTTTCACGAGGCCCGTAATAGAAGTTGCACCTGTTGTGCCACCTACTTTGAATTTTCGTTCTGGTTTCAAGACTCCAACTGATCAAAATGATGTTTCACTTTGATTCTAGCCTCGAGCGCTGAAGATTCCTCATGTCACCCTCTTGGCTCTTTCATTCTTCCTTATTGGCTCTTCTACAAGCATAATTTTTCATTCTTTCAATGAAGGTTGCAACCGTTTCTAGATGCTTAGTCGTCAATATGCTCCTTCCCTTTGGTTGCTTCCCTCGATCAAACGGGGCAAACTTTAATCCTTCACCCATCCACCTTCTTCATTGACTAGCCAACCAAGAAACCACCAGATTCCTTTTTTTTAGATGAAGTTAGCCGACCCTCTAAACCAAAATGACTCCTTGAACTCTCTCATCCTCCATAACAGCGTCTGACGTTCAAGATCCACGATTATCTGCAAATGAAGGCATCTGATATAACCCGAAATTGGTCTCCAAGAACACTAAACTTCAACCTCGGGGCTGACTTCTCTCTTGAAATGAAGGAGTTATCGAAAATCTCATTAGATTTGAGAACTTCCGACGACTTCCTCCCACACAAGCAAAGAGATAAAACTCTTCCACTTATGAGAAACGGCCTCCACAACGGCGAATGAAACTCCCACACGTGAGAACAAGCCCCCGCAATGGCGAGCAAGTCTCTCAATTCTTGAGGTGGCGCCTCCCTAAAACCCTAATTTTCTAATAGACTCGTAACCTTTTATCTACAAGTTTAATACATGATCCATAAAGAAAAAACCCAACGAAGAGTGGTGTTAAATATTTTGACTATTCGACTAACTTGAACCAACTCAACCTAGTTTTATAGGTTGAGTTGAGTTATCAATTTGTTTGGTTTGGATTGTATTCGAATATATAAAGTTTTCTTGAGTTGAATTGATTCTTCGGCTGATGTAAGACTAATTTGGGTTAGTTCGAGTTAACCTGAATTTATTATTAATATATATATATATATATATATATATATATATATATAATTAACTTACAAAGTAGTTATATATGTATGTATCTTTCTTTTAAGCTAGGTTAAACAACCATTTTGGTCCCCGACTTTCGTGTTTGTTCCATTTTGGTCTCTGACTTTCACATGTTAAATTTTAATTTCTAGATTTTTATGTCTGTTCAAATTTTGTTCCTAAACTCTCGGGGAATGTTTGGATTGAGATTTTAAGAGTATTTAGAATTAGTATTATAGGATGAAGATTTATTTTGAGTATTTAGGAGTAATGATTGCAACAAAAGCTTGTTTGGATGTAGTTTGTAATAGTATTTAGAATTAATATTTAAAATGAGATTTATTTTGAGTATTTAGAAGTAATGATCAGTAATGATTGTGGTCAAAAACCTTGTTTTGATATAAGTTTTAAGAGTATTTGAAATTAGTATTTAGAATTAAAATTTATTTTGAGTATTTATAAGTAATGTACCGTCAAAACCTCTTTTGGATATAGTTTTTAAAAGTGTTTAAAATAAATATTTATTTTGAGTAGTTTTTTTATGAGTAGTCGGTAAATACTAATTTGAAATACTAGTCGAAATACTTCTACCAAAAATCTCCTAAAGGAAATTCTAGAGTTTAAAGGAAATTTTAGGTGATAAAAAAAAAAGTTTTGACTTGCAATTTAATTGATCACCACAAAAAACTTAGTGATGCTAAGTAGAAACCAATAGCAATAGGAATTAATGAAGAACTTTGAAAAGCGAAACCAACGTGAATACCCTTAAAACTGAATTAAGAGTGAATAAGTACACGTGAATACCCTTAAAACTGAACTTTGTCCGTTCGAAGGTTTTCAAATCACAAAATCTTGGTCTCCGAATAATTTATAATTATAAATTATAATCACCGTCATCCTCATAATATTAAACTTTTGATTGAACGCTCGTAATATTAACCTTTAACTTAAAAGGAAGAGGCCAACTCCAACACCCACGTGGTAACTCCAACGCTGCGTCGTTTTCATTTATTCTCATGACTCTCATCATTTAAATGCTAAATTATGTATATAAACAAAGTTAATGCTATAATTTTGGTTGACTTAAACTTTAAATAATAACAATTGAATTAAATGTTAATTTGTCTAAATGGATTAAAATTTGGATCTATTCTACCGGCGTCACACTTGCAGTATAATTTTCGAATCGTTTGGTTGGTACTTGTTTTCGATATGACTTTTTAGGCAATCATCTGCTCTCTGCTTACATGATTCCTCATGATCCGGTTCACGCTTGTTGGTCGATTTTTAGCATTCAATCTGTGGACCTGTGTCTAAGTGCTCAGAAGGATCTGTGGACCCATCGTATGCATTTATCGTTGAAAGTTTGAACTTCAATGGGACTGCTTCTTCCATAATGTCGTCGGTGAACGGAGGAAAGACTTGGTCCACCAAGTTGTCTAGATCCAGTTCGT
Organism: Cyclanthera cordifolia; assembly: GCA_037832605.1. Lineage (NCBI taxonomy): Eukaryota > Viridiplantae > Streptophyta > Magnoliopsida > Cucurbitales > Cucurbitaceae > Cyclanthera > Cyclanthera cordifolia. Next base: position 23,307 of record JBBMEG010007373.1, on the reverse strand, counting down.
CTTGATCTTGTGCTTTCTTCATGTCTCCCAATAGGTCTTTGAGGAGACGTGGATGAGCTAACAAAGGTTGGTTATCAGATTCTTTAGGTGCCCCCTCCTTCTGGGTTGGTTAATCAATTATCTCAGCTTTGTTCCCAAGTCTGATCCCGTCATCTAGACACTTGAAATTCTCAAAGGATGTTGAGTGTAGAACCCTTGAAGGTTGTTTTGTGGCTTGTTGTTCCTCACTGATTATGTCCTAGAGCAACCTTCATTTTGGGAATAGACTCTCTAGTGTACTGAGTACTCCTTCTTTCGAACATTACCACCCAGTCAAAGTCGTTCTACTAGTCTTTGATATTTGGAAGGAGCCTCTCTCGGCGCCTCGGTTGCTAAGGCTTTCGCTTTTACATGGTCCCTCATCAAAGGTGTAGCTGGTCCATCTGCTTCCGGGTCATTAAACATTCCACTGCCTCTTACGGTGCTTGCTGGTTTTCTGCAATGACTTCCTTTATCGTATTGGGTTGTTTAAACAACTCCATCAGTTGACTAAGCTTCTATGTCATTCATTGCACTTGCTCCTTTAGAGTTGTGAGCTTTGGATCTACATGCTCCTTTTCTTGCCTAGACTTCTCACCCTCGATTTCCAAGTTGTTCTCGACATGATCTTGCTCGTGTTCTCTAGTGGAAACTCCTTTAAGAGCGTGTTCACTATTCGACTTATTGTCAACAACATGGTTTTTACGACTCATACTATTCCTCATTTTTTTTAATTGAAAAGTGTAAAGATCTAACTTATGGGTAGAACATAACTCCTCTCTACAGATGACGTCAACTATTGATACCGAAAAATGGTCATCTAGGATCAACGGAAAATCCTTGTTTTATCAAAAATGAGATGTATCCAAAACAACAAAAATTAAGCACACCAATGTGGTGCAAGCCACAATGCCTTCAATGCTTAAGTCAGAAATGTATTTGGAGAGTGTTTAGAGAGAGCTTTAGGAATAACTTAGAGTCAATTATATATAGCATCTGAAGTTGTAACCACTGCAATCCAGTTAAATGTGGCTTAATGGCCAGTCGTTTGTAACATCAACCATTAAGCTTGGAATAAATAGTGGCCTAACTCCATATCGTTACAATTTATTGGTATAACGGTCTAGGATGTTACTTGGACTCAATTGATCCTTGGGGGTTTTAACCTCCATAGCCACCCCGTGAGGACCTTGGTCTTCTCGGTGTAACCTTCAGACATTACAACTTGAAAGTGCAATAACTTGAGTAGTATTTAGACTCGGTCAACCCTAGAGGGTCCTGACCTCTACGGCCAATCCTTTGGGGGTTATGGCCTCATCTTTCGACTCCTCGGGGTCGGACTTGCCTTCGGCTGACCCACAAGGGGTCCTGGCCTCTTTAGCCGGTCCTCTAGGTGGAATGGTCTAGGATGTTACTTTGAACTTGGTCGACCCTTTGGTGTCCTAACCTCCATGGCCACTCCCGTGAGTGCCTTGATCTTCTTGGTGTAACCTCCCAACGCTACAGAGGTCCTGACCTCAACGACCGACCCTTTGAGAGTTATGGCTTTCTCTATCGACCCTTGGGGGTTGGACTTGACTTCAGCTGATCGTCAAGGGTCCTGGCATCTTTTGTCGTCTCCTTAAGGGGTCAGACTTCTCGATGTAACTCCCGACCATTACAACTTGGAGGTGTAAAGATCTAGGATGTTACTTTGACTCGGTTGGCCCTTGGGGTTCCCTTACCCTCGTGGAGGCCATGGCATTCTAGCTATGTACATGTGTCGATAAGTTTTACTCTTTCTCATACCATGATTCTTTTTTATTCACTATAACTTAGAAATGTGAATAATACGAAGGAAAAGAATTCATACTTGTGTGGTTCAAAGTTGAGCTTAAATAATGCTGGATGTTTTCTCTTTTTTTTATTATCGAATAAAACATGCTTAAACAAACAAAAAACTAAAAGTTGAGAATGCATTTTTAATTAGATCGATAAATGCAATAAATTCATCCAAAAAATCATGGTGGAGATAAAGGATAAGGAAAGTGAGAAAATGTGGGCGACCCGGCCCAGAATTTAATCAATATTAAATAAATAAAAGAAAAGAAAAACATTTAAACGCATGGTCAAAAAGAGAAGTTCCTGGATTCGCTCTTGGGCATTATAAATTAATAATACATTTATTATTATTTATATTATTATTATTATTATTATTATATTTTGACAGGCATTGTTATTCATTTTTGGAAGATATTCCAAGAGATAAGCGTAGTAAGAGAGTACATTTTTGGAAGATATTATTATTGTAGTGTAAAATATATTGAAAATGAGTGTAAAAGATATTCGATTGTCATTTGGACCTAATTTTATTTAATTTAATGCTTTTCTTAAGATAAAATTTAATGCTTATTTAATTCAATGAAATGTGTTAATAAGAGCAGAGTTCAATTAATAATGTTAAGTCAAACACCAACGTCACGAATTTCATCCTAGAAATTAGTATTTGATTTTCATATATTTGAAAGTAATTCTGCCATCTATATAAATTTATGGTCTTCTCTCCTAATTTTTACTCAAAAAATAATGCATGTCAAACAATAACTCGGGTTATTAATAGAGGTGATTTTTGTTTAATTTTTATTTTAAAAAAAATTAATTAATTTTTCAATTTTTCGTCTCATCATCAACTTGATTATAAGACTTTTTGTTTTACTAACCAAAAACACCAATTTCATATAAATAATTATTATTTATAATGTTTATTTCATATAAAAAAATCATCAATTTTCAATGCCAATTTATTTTAATTTTTTAAAGTCTATAATTTATAGATTCAATTTGGTTTTTATGTTGCTTATTCCATAAAAATTGAATGGAACCAAAATGCAAAACTAAATTATTCAATATTGTTTTTAAAAACTAAATTAATCTATTTAATCGGTTTGGTTCATTTCTGTTTCTTTTGGTTTTATTTGTTTTTATCATCTGTAAATATACTAGCATATGTCCAATAATTAAGAGATAATGAATTCCTATCAAGAACTTAAATTAGTTTAAAAACTAACATATATATGTATATAACAATAAAAAAAAGTTATAAATTTGAATGCCTCAAATATTGTTAATTTTTATATATAAAAAAAATTCAATGAAAAAGTTGGGTTTGAAAATGGGATGAATTTGTTCTAAACAGGTGTGTATATTTTAGATTTTATACAAGTTGTTCAAAAAATTAGAAAAACAACAAATGGAAAAATACTAATGTTCAGAAAATCATACCATTCAAAGAATTGGATCGATCAAAACTCATAGACTCGAGTTGAATTATCTACTTATTTGGATTGAGTTAGAGTTCATTGTCCTTTAGTTAACCTAAATTAGTTTAAAGCTGAACTAACTACTATAGTTTTTACATGGCTCGACTCGTTCTTCGAGCCTATTTAATCCTCTCTCTCGTTAACTCTTAATATTAAATTATTTTTTTCTTCAAAGAGTCGAGAATATTCAATGACTCCACGTTCTATCGTCCAAAATAAAGTTGTATTTAGACCCCAACACTGAGAGGTATTTGGATGAATAAATATTGTGGAGTGATTGTTTTGAGTGATTAGAAATAAGTGGTTATTTTAAGTGGTTTTAAAGAAGAAATGGTAGTAATAGCTTGTTTGTATAAGATGTTTAAAAAGTGATTATAAAGCTTAAGTTGTATTTTTTTCAGACAAACAGTCGAGTATATTCTATCACATAAATTCGTATAAAAGAATATGCAATTCTTCGTTTCTCCTGTTATCCTTTTATTGTCTTACGTATTAAACATTTTCACCTTTAGAGTTTTTGGTAAGTAATTTGTAATCCTCTCATATTATCTTTGACATCTCCAAACTTATAATTAATTTAAAAATTACTTTTTATGGTAATTATATATTTATGCATAGTTTTCATTTTATTATTAATTTTTTAAAAAAATATATTTGAATTTGGTCCAAAAAGTGTCTCGATTCTATTCCAAATCAACTCGTGAACACATTTAGTAGAAGTTATATATCATGTGTAAAAATAATAATAATAATAACGTAAGTAAATAAAAAAATATATATATTCAAATTTAAAACAAAAAACAACAATTTGATGTATAACTCAACTTCAAAAATATGTGGTTGAGTTAAATTATTCTAATACATAGAATTGAACCTGTGGGTAGATTCACCAAAAACTCAACAAAATTAGGTTTGCAAAAAAAATTTCGTTAACCCAAACATAACCCGACTCGCAAAAAAAAAAACACCCATAAAGCTTTGTACTATGATAACATTTTTTTTACTTTTGAAGATTATACATACCCAAACATTGAGAAGAGCAAGAATAGGGCCACAATCTTGCATGACATGCATTTGAGATGGTTTAGTTTGTAGAATCTAGAGAACAAGAGGAAGGATGAAGGTGTGGCATTGGGTCGAAAAGCATCCCGAAAGCTTTTGAATGGAGAGCAAACTTGAGAACTTATCTCTTAAATTTCTTGAGGATATGACAGTTAGGAAACATTTAAGTACTGTGTTTACGAGGCTACCATGCTTCCCTGCTTATAGAGACTTTAGAGGTGATTAGGGCTATCTTGGATGACTTTAATTTTGATCGTTCTGAATTTAATAATATCATTCACGATATTAAATTATGATGTATATTGTTGTTGTAAAAATTGTCGGTGTAAATTTGCTTGATAAGTTAGATTTTTCTATTTTTTTTTGTTCGAATTTATATATCCTCTCATGCTTTGATATTTTTAGGGGAATCTTCTAATTCTCTTGTAAGTTCCATAATAGAGAACAATTGTATTGGCTTGGTTGGAATTGGTAGAATGAAATTGATTCTTTTTCAAAGAAGAGAGTCAAGATAACCACGAAGTCATTAGCAGAGTCAAGACAATGCCAAACTTCAAATGCACAAAAGAAGAGTTATTGTAAACATTTGTAGTTGTATTTTCGATTAATTTCTCAAATATAGCTATTTATGTAGTTGGCCCAAATATTTTCACGAGCGAGTGTACAAAAAATGACGATCCAAATAACTTGGACTACCCAATTTAAATCTTAAAGGTTATGTTAGAATTCTTGTTAGGTTGGATCGATCAACCAAACCTTCGAAAATTTTGAATTTAATACGTGCTTTATTTATGAATTTTTTTTTTTAAATATACAAAATAAACATATCTATGTATTATTTACAAAGTTTTTCAACTCACGGTTGAACAGATTTGGGCACAAGTTTCTTCAACTATACAAGTTCTCAAAACCTGATGGTGACATTCTTTTTCTTTTTCACTCTCTTCTATTTTTTCTCTAAACCGTATAATTTTCATTCTTTTTTTTTCAATTATATATATATATATATATCGTCTCTACGAATAAAAAAAAACAACACTCTAAAATGTAGTAGTTGAATTCGCCTGGTTGGGAGGGATTATGGAGTTTGGATGAATTGTGATTTTTTAATTTTATTTTGATTCTTGAATTTGATAATATTTCGCCCGTTCAACTTAATTTAATTCGAATTAAGAATATTATATTTATTTATTTATATTTATATTTATATTATGCATGTGTATATATATTTATATTATGGACGACACGGAAAGCAACATGATCTGTCGGCGGTGCTGTCGGCACGAAATTCTAGCGCGGCCGCTGATTTGCTCCGAGCTCAGGGGACGACGGCGTCTGCGAGGGCGACATGCGGCGGCTCTTGGTTGGCTCTCGTTGGATGATACACGATTGTTCGAGGTGTTAGTTGAAGTATTTTTAATGATCTTATCATGGGTGAAGATGTGATTGAGTATGATATGTGATTTGTCTTATTGAATGAGAAGTGTGATTCATTTGTTGGATGATGAAGTAGATAGAATTGAAGCATATTAAGCTCTTGCCAATCTAAGAGGTATTTGGATTTGAAAGACAGAAAAATGACATGAAGATGAGAAGTTGAACTCCGTGTTTGTTTTTAGTGCATCTCAACCTCTCCTAACTCATCTTCAACTTTTCTCAAACATCCTATCAAATCTTAAATCAACTTTTATATCAAATTTCATTTAAAATAAACATCTTCTTTCCTAAACAAAAATTTGAAAAACAAAAAAAAATCATATCCCCAAATCACTTAATTTCCTCTTCTTCTTCTTCCACTTCCTCTCTTCTCCTCTCATTTCCTCTTATCAACCCTTAAACCCAAACACCCTCAACTGTATGACCTCGAAGTAGTTTTATTAGGGTTCATATAATTGTTTCAAATAAGACTCGCGCATGTGGATTGCAAGATAACTTTTTCAAACATGAGGCTTTTATGAAAAGATCAGAAGCTTTACCCCAGCGAGAGTGTGATAAGTTATGTGAGCTGATGAATGATTGGTGTTAAGGACTTTTATTTAGTGGAGTTAAGGTGTATGACTCTGTTTACGAATTGAACAATTATGTCGTATGCGACCTTCATATTTCTCAGTGGTAATTGAAAGACGAGGGAGTTAAACTTGGTTCTCGAGGTTGAGATTGGTTGTTGAACAACTAAGAAGTGTTCGTGTGCGACTAGTACGATGACCAATGTGAGATTGATCGTTCAAGTAGTTAAAAGATGTGTTGAAACGTACATTCATGTGTCTGTACCTCTTGGTATATATATTCTAGTATCATGGATGTAGGGTGATAATCAGGGTCGAGAGAGTGGTCAAGTGTGAGTGATGTTATACTAAGTTACTATTGGTGGTCAGGGTTTATTATGGATTTCCTTAAAATGGTATGTGGTTATTGGGATCACCTCTATAGTTTGGGTAGAGAGGCATTATCTAGCTGAAAGTTGTGATGCTAGCTAGTGATCAGCTGATGCATGAGTAGTTTACTTTGGAGCCATATGTACAGATGTGTTTTACGCTCTAGTTAAGAAGCTTAGTGACAAGAGATAAACACTCTAGATTGAAGAACAAATGTGCATGTTAGATAGGATGGATTGTGGTAAGTGGTTGATAGTCTTGAGATGGTAGAGAGGTGCACTCTAGATTGGAGAACATATGTAAAAGTCATATAGTTTAGAGTGTGGTAAGTGGTCAATAGTTGTGAAATAGTAGAGTTGATACATACATATATGCCAAATTGATAACCGAACCAATATTTTTCGATTTTCAACAATTGAGTTCAAATCAATGTCCAATAAAGGACAAAACCATTAATTTGGTTTTGTTTGGTTTTCGATTTTAATTTCAATAAAAAATTGATTTATTTTTCAATTTTTTTGTCTCATCCAAAATTTTATTTTTAATTTTATTCTAAACACTTTCATTTTATTAATAATTTTTTTTTATAAGTATCACACTATTTATAATACTTTTATTTCATATTTGACATTTAAATTGGTTGTTCTGTCAAATTTAAATACAAACCCGTATATATATTTATATATATATATATATATATATATATATATATATTTCTAATTATTTATATATTTGGTTTGTTTCATTTTTTATTGATGACGATGAATTGAAAGCGCTAGACGTCATTGCAATTCTTACATCTGTACTGGGCAATCTTCATTCATCCCCAAATTCATCATCTTCTCCTCTTTCATATTCGGCGGAATTATAGAATCAGGTATCATTTTCTTCAATTCTTCATTTCGTGATCTATTCTTCATAGTTTCCATCTAATGTCGCCGATTAATTTTTTCTTTTTCTGGATTTAGGGTTTCGGACAGAGTTTGAGGGCGTGAAAACTCTCTAAAAAATCAAGTCTCGATTTGAAGAATTGTACTTCTGAAGCATATTGACTAAAAAAGTTGAAAAATGGAAGTTACTGAAGAGTGGAAGGTTGAGGTAGATCAACTGAAGGTGCAGATGGAGCAATGGCTGGAACAAGGCTTGAAGATTGTTCACCAAATTCCCCCAGTACAACTCCACGTTGGGATTGGTGTTTTGTTATTCACTACCTTTTTACTCTTATTGAGTGAGTCTTCTCTTTATCTGATTTATTTTCGTTCTCTGGCCCTGTAGTTGAAAATATTTAGAATTTTAAATTTGAAATTTGACTCTACTCTCTTCTCTCTCTCTCTCCTTTTGCAGCTCGCTTATTCAACCGCAGAAGATCGAATACCATTGTACTTAGTGGGCTCAGTGGAAGTGGGAAAACTGTTCTTTTCTATCAAGTAAGCATTTGTGTTGCTGGGTTTATTCATTTAATCACTAGAACATAATAGATTTGCTGGTTTGTTCGTTTTAGTTTATTGTGAATTTGATAGCAATGAAGGCTAATATAGTCAAAATACCAACCATATAATCCATCTAAATTTCACCAACTTAGACAAATATACATTCGAACATTTTTCAAGATCAAATTCGTGTCCAAATCTAGTGAAGGAATCAACAATTTGGAATTTTCGTGCTTAAAAAAAATATAGATAAACGAATCTAAATCTATAATCTACAAGAAGAATGATAAAAGGTTTAGGGATAAAAAAATGACGCCAACTTATACATCCAGTTCTCTGCTACATCCAATTCTCTGCTCCCAATTGCCGATTCTACTAAATTGTTGTTGGGAGGAAAAAAAATGTTTTACAACACTCTTCAATGGAAAATAAACCCTCTATGAAAAATACCAAGAAGGAAAATCTACACAAAATCACTCATGAACTCTCCAGATTTTTTTTTTCTCTTCTTACTGTCTTTTTCATAACTCACATTGTAAACACAAAAGGTTACTGCCTTTATTTATATTTCTTTTTCTCTCACGTTCAACTGCACACACACAGTTATTTTTATTATTAAAAAAAAAAGAAAAAAAAAAACATCCCACGTTCATTTATTTTGGCTCCATATCCTTACAAGCTAGAAACGGTTGGCCTCAGACATCTAGAATCAGTATTTTAGTTTCAATTGAATGATTAAGCCTTTTGTGAGATGAGGTTATACGTTAGTTGTATTTCTTCACAATTTCTCATGAAGTAGCCTTAAGGGTACTAACGTTATTTTGGAATTCTGGCGAAAGTGAGTTTAATTCAATGATAATTGGCATGCATCTTTAATCTAGAGGTAGTATGTTTAAATCCACCAATCCAAAGATTAATTGAAATTGGTTCAATAGTATTAATAATTTTAATCCAAATAAAGACAAAATGTGAACATATTTCTTAAATATTTCTAAAATTTAGAGGAAATTATTTTTTTAGAAACTTACAAAAACTTATCCTCAAGACCAATTTTAAGCTTTTTTTAAAAGTACAGGGATTGGACTTAAATTGGATGTCTAAAATTTGAATCTCAAAGTATGGGGACCAAAATGTTATTTTAACAAAAAAGAAATATTTTGGAATTTTCTCTCTTCATGTCAGAACGCCCCGTCAGAACAATCCAATCTGTTTTGGACCTTTTTTCAAGGTTAGTTAAGAAATTAGTAAAACAGTATTGCGCTTGCATTTGGTTTTGTGTTATGTGTTATGGTATTTACTATTTCATGCCTTTGATATTTCGAAGCTTAATTTTATGACTGACTGAATATTGACATTGCTTTTATTTACAATTTAAGAATTTGCGTAAGATTATTTATGATGATGCTATTTGCTAATGAAATAAAACTACAAGGTAAACCAAGTTTTAATAGGGCTTGGAACCTCCCATCTCTAGAGAATCATCTCTAAGAGCCCTAATGAAATTCTTCAAAATATGGATATCCTTACACAACCTCTCTATTTATAACTAAAATCTCAAACAAACTCTCTAACTATTCATGAAGCCTTCATTTATATGTCCCTGTAATATTCATGAACCCTTCTAAGGCACAACTCTATCAATATATGCTGAAGATTTGTTCTTGACTGTGCTTGAACTGTAATTAGAAAAACAAGGATCAGAGAAAATTTTCTTTCTAGATTTTTACTATCATTTATGATGTTTTTACGCATTTGCAGCTTCGTGATGGCTCTTCTCATCAAGGTACTGTTACGTCAATGGAAGCAAATGAGGGCACTTTTATGCTTCATTCAGAAATTTCAAAGGTAATTTGTTTCTAGAACTGTTTGTTTTTGGATAAGAAACAATTCCAATGATGTATGAAATTTTACAAAAATGGGCCAAGACCGGGTCAAAGATTACAAAAGGCCTCTCCAATTAGCGTGAGTGGGTAGCATAATTATAATGACAAAAAGATGAACAAAGTTTACACCAAGAAATAGTTGTCGCAACTATTCTATTAAAGAGATTTTGAAAAGAAGTCTCCTTATCTTGAAATATTGTCATACTGCCTTCATTCCCAATTGACCAACAAAAACCACGAAGGAAGTTTTCCCATAAGATTTTCTTCTCTTTCTTGAATGGATGTCCCAGAAGAGTGGATGATATTAAGTCTTTTTGGGTGTGTTTGTTTTTGATAAAAAAGAGTGGAGTCGAGAAGAGTGAAGAGATGAATAGTAGTTGGAGTAATTAACTACTTGTTTGGGGATTGATGATAGTAGTGGTTGAATAATTAATTTCTCGTTTGAGGATAGTAGTGGTTGAGTCATATGTTTGATATGAAATTTGATGAAGTGATTTGACAGAGGGTTTGATGAGTGGTCAAGAGCGATTGTTTACTACCAAATATAAACCAAGTGGCTTTTGAGAAATAGTGGCTTACCACTCATTTTCCACAAAAAAACAAGCTCACCCTTAAGTTGTTTGGAAGGGAGCAACTCCAATTAAATATTTTTCTCATTGAATTCCAGAACCTATCTACAAAGTCACAATAGATCGTAATTTGTTTTGTAGAACTGATGTTCAGCTTTGAAATCAACACCAACAATACCTGTATTGTTTCTGTTTCAATCAGTCTTGACTTTTTTCTTACATTGCTTGATCAAACTTAAACGAACAGATATATTTTCTTTGTTTGCTTTGTTAGAAGGATAAACTGAAGCTTGTTCATCTTGTTGATGTCCCTGGGCATTCGCGCCTTCGAGCCAAACTAGATGACTTCTTGCCTCAAGCAGCTGGTGTAGTGTTTGTGGTGGATGCTTTGGATTTTTTACCCAACTGTCGTGCTGCTTCAGAGTAATGATTTAGGCTTCTTTTTAAAACTTTTTATATTTTAGATAAGGCCAGCTTACGCGCACCTCGACTATTGTCACGGTTGACGAGACATACCGCATGACCCTATAACAATTAGATTTCAAGGAAACATGTAGAAATTAATTCCTAGGTAGGTGACCACCATGGATTGAACCCATCACCTTAAGCACTCCAAAGTTCTTCTTGACCACTAGGCCACTTCATGATGGTTATGTAGTTATAGTTATTAAACATCGGATATTGTTTAATCCATGATACAACCATGTGAAAAAATCTACAAAGCGGTCAAATGATGATGATTTGTCTTGGTGGATTCTGCTGTTCCTTCCCAACCAAATATGCCAACAAAAGGCTCGTATAAAGCTTTCCCATAGAGTTTGTTTGTTCTCCCTGAAAGGGTGTCCAGTGAGGGCGATAACCATTTGATTTTTAGTTTTTGGTTTTTGAAACTTAAAAGACTACAATTACTACTAACGGGGTCTCAAAACGGCTGCAAGGAAAATGTTATTAGCATCCTACACGGGCTCAGAATGAAAAAAAAGGCTAGAATATTGTGGGCCAACGCCTCGAAATCTCTCCTTTACGAATTATGGTGGGAACATAATCAACAAATTTTTGGCAATCTAAATTCTTCTTGGGAGGTTAAATTTGATCGAGCTTTGCTTAATGCCCACCTATGGAGTTCACAGTCCAGAGTCTTCAGCTCCTTTTCGGTTCAGGACTTAATTTCAAATTTAGACTCCTTCCTTTGAGTTGTCCTTAAGCCTTGATATGTATTACTATGCTCTGTGCTGTAATTTTTGTTTCATTATTATGTTATGATAGGTCATTTTGGTATTGTTTTTATATCCCTTGATTTGTTCGGGGTTTGTAATTTCCTTTGGTTCTTCCCTTCGGGGTTTGTAATCTTTTTGTACTCCTTTCCATATTCTTAATGAGAAGTTTGTTATCTCTTCAAAACTAACGGGGTCTCAAAAACTTTGTTTTTTGTTTTTGGAATTCAGCTAGGAATTTAAATGCTGCTTACTTTGAGGAGATGGAACTATGGTATAGAAATTGAGAGAAAATAAGCTAAATTTTTAAAAGCCAAAAAGCAGAAATCAAATGGTTATCGAGGCCCTTAATATCTCTAACTTTTTATACATTTATATGCTTGCATTTACTATATTATCCCCAGTTCTGCATATGTAACATAAGCTTGAGTCTTTTGAGATCCCACAATCCTCCCAGACAAACATCATTCATCACAATAGAGCATGTAATTTGCAACAATATCTGTACATATGTGATTCAATTCATGTTTAAGTATACGAAACAAGTGCATAATTAAATGTCTCGTTAGCTTTATATAATTCAATCTCTCGACTCTTGAAGGTACCTCTATGACATCCTCACTGATACAAGTGTTGTGAAGAAGAAAATCCCTGTCCTGATACTATGCAACAAAACAGACAAGGTGACTGCCCACACAAAGGAGTTCATCAATAGGCAGATGGAAAAAGAGATGTACGCCTTTCAACTTTCTCTATATTAGGAACATCCTTTTCTTTATCTGTTTGCGAAGTATTGAAATGTCATTGTCAACTCTTATGAGTTGGTCTAGTCGTCTAGAGAACCTTGAAGAATCAATAGGTTAGTTCAATCAAAATGGCTACCTACTTAAGAATTCTTTCTTGCGGGTTTTCTTGACATCAACTATTGTAGGTCAAGTGGGTTATTCTGTGAAAATAGTTGAGGTGCACTTAAGTTGACATGACTTCTCATGGATTTAAACAAATAATAATAGTAATTAGCAGGGTCGAGTCCCCAAGGAGTGGCGTGGTGGTCTAAGGCTTTGGATTTGGAGGTGTGCTCCCCTCAAGGTCCCAAATTCGAAACCTACTTGTGAAATGAATTTGTAAACTCATTCCGTGTCTTCATTTCTTTGTTGTCTCTTAGTACTTGGCCTAGGGACGGACGTGGTTACTCGGGTATAGTGAAGCAAAGCTTTGATTTCATGGTTTAAAAAAAAAAAAAAAAAAGGAGTGTCATTATTGGCCATGCATTGTTATTTCAGTTTCCAACAATGTGTTTTGATAATTGCACAGTGACAAGTTACGAGTATCGAGAAGTGCGATCTCAGCTGCCGATATCTCAAGTGACTTCACACTAGGGGTAGCTGGAAAATCATTTTCGTTCACACAGTGCCATAACAAAGTTTCAGTTGCTGAAGCCTCTGGATTGACAGGTGAAGTATCTGAGATGGAGCAATTTATAAGGGAAAATGTGAAATCTTAGTTGTATAATTGATACTACATGTCTATTGGTTCTGTTTTTTCACTTATCAATATAAACTCCGATACTTGTACTTGAGAATTCCGAATTGCATCCTAATTTTTGTAGTCTAATGTCAAAAGAAGTTGCATGTCCATGTCATTGTTCACTTGTTGATGGTAAAGTTACTATAATTATTTTTCATATTTTTATTATTTATGAAATATTTTCAAAAAGTTACTATGATAAAAAATTTGTTATTTATACCAATTTTTATTTTTCTGGTTAAAAACTAAGTCTTACTAAGCACAAATTCATCAAACAAAAAGTGTGTATTTTTAATTTGTTCTTTAGCAATTAAAAGTGACACTAACCTAACAATTGAGATCTCAAATATAGTCAATTGATTTTAGCTATTTTTTCTCTCTAGAGAGAGAGTTGATAAGTAGTAGTTTTTTGGGCTTCCCTTGGGAGATTCTTACTAATTCAATGAGAGCTTTTTTAATCTTTCCACTTCAATCGTTATTTCTTTTAGATTGTTCTAAAATTGTACCTTTTTTGGCATCTTGCTACTTAGTACCTCTTGAATTTTTAAAAACACAGGAGGGTACATATGTTTCATTCCTCTTCATCTTGTTTTAATTTTGGTCAATGTGTGTAGTAGTACATTTGTAATGTTAAGAGTATTTCTTTACAAATTAGATACATTGAAACATTGTAACTTCTCCCTCAATTTGCTATGATATCTATAATTCAGGGCTTAGCTTCTTTGCTATGATATCATCAACAGGTAATGATCCCAAAGGAACTGATTGGTCAACAAAAAAGTCTTCTTCGTGAACTTCTTCTTCATCATCATTGAAGCTGTAGTTTGCTTGGCTGTAACCCTGACTTTCAGGGCTATCTTCACTTGAAGAGATCAATGCTGGATATGAATGCTCAGTGGCTTGTGAAATTCTCTCAAACTCCTCAACTTTCTCTAAAAGGTCATCAGGAGCAAGACCGATCTCCTCAAGTAACAACGCCTTGTTTGAATCGATAGCACGCTCCCATAGCAGCATCATTTTCGGGCTCGTTTTGATTGTTTGACGATCGTCAGCATTCTCAGTAGACTCGCCTGGCAAAAAGTAACAAGTGAAGAAAGACGTTTAAAAGCTTGGACAGCAGAGCATCCACCACATGATTATTTGAATCGAGTTATTATAATTTTGGGTAAAATATCATCTTGGTCCATGAACTTTCAAAAGTCTAATTTTAGTCACTGAATTTTCAAAAATTCAATTTTAGTCCCTGAACTTTGAAAAAACTTAAAATTGGTCCTATAATAAATTTGTAGTCAATATTAATTAAAATTTGTTCAATAATGGTAATAATTTCAATACAATCAAAGTTAAAATGTGAAGACATTTTTTAAATTTATAAAAAAAGATGATAATTTTTTTAAAGAAAAATAAACAACTTAGTTTTTCTAAAGATCAATTTTAAGTTTTTTTTAGGGAAGTCAAGGGACCAAAATAAAACAAACTTCAAAGTTTAAGATTAAATTTGAACTTTTAAAAATTTAGGGACTAAAATAGAATAAAACTCAAAATTTAGAGACTAAAATTGGACTTTTGAAAGTTTATTGACCTAGAACAAAGGCAAAAGTTCAAGCCCCCAAATGATATTTTACCCTTTAATTTTGTACTTGTAAATAACCAGTATTTTAACGAATGCAATACAAACTTCTCTGAAGAAAAAAATTGCTTTACATCTATTTTAATATCAACGTCTGAGTCAAGTTACACGTAACTCAAATAAACTCACAAAATAATCGTAAGATCTTATTATATTTGGTTTTCAAGAAAAATTCATACGATATTAATTCAAGACATGCAGTTCTTATGCTTAATAACCAATAAATAATAGAATTCAGTTGTAATTTGCATCCATATGTCCTTTTAAGAGAGCTTAATTAAATGAAAGGACTTACCAGAAAAGCTCAAAGCATCTTGGGTTCTAACTTGACTAGGAAGAGGAGCAGATTGATCTTCTGTAGTAACTGACTTCCAATCTTTTCCCCTCCACATCAATATCTGTTCGTTATCAAATGATAACAATACACAAGGAACCAATTCCTGTAAAATAATAATAATTAATGACTTGTATGAAACAATCAGATATCAAACGATTTCCACATTTGCTTCTTCCATTGTACATGAGTTTAACAAAGTAGTATAGTAGATCTGAAAACATTTCAAGTGTGCTGCATAATAAAATTGTATGAGGCGTGGTCGAAGTTCGAAGTTATACACGTTATCAAAAGCATACGTAGACAAGCAGAAAAGAAAATGTCAAAAGGCTAAACTCAGCAGAAGAGTGTACAGTTCAATAACGTAATGAATTTCATCAATTTTACTTTCGTGCATAACCAACTCAGTTCCTTTGATATCACAGGCCATACGCGGAGGTTTAGTTTAGGACTAGCTGCGAACTTATATGCCCGTAACCTTTAAAGGATCTTCGGATGACGTTGGGTCCCTCTTTAGATTTATTGTTTCTTTTTGGACAATTATTAGATAAGTCGGATTATTTTGAGTCGGAAGTCTCCTTCCTTTCTTGTGGGTTCTTGGATTTGTATGCCACATGTATTTTTTCTTATTTTTTCTAAAACTAGAAAATCGAAGTTTTGTTCCATTATACTCAAGGTAACCACACCCGTTTCTAGACCAGGTAGCACAAATTAATGTCACAGATGGGTCTCGAACCTGGGACAAGGTAGCACAATTTCAAAATTCAAGCCTTCAATGAGGACGATATGTATTTTTTCAATCAAAGGCCAGTTTTTTGTTAAAAAAGCTCTCCAAAGATCACCATAGATACAGCAATGGATAAAGAACATGGCAGAGATAAAAGGATGAAAATGTATGCCAACCTTGAGTTTAGCACCCAACTTTTTATAATCGCTTTCATGCATACCAGTGCAATCAATCTTCACTAAAATGCTTCCTTCAAAAGCATGTCTTACGTCGTACACCAAGGAAATGTACACACCATTTTTTGCTGCAGAAGGAAATAGATATAGCTCAATACTTAAGAAGAGGTTTGAAATACGACCCTTTGTATAAATGACGAGAAACTGCAATGAAGATTAAAAAAGGTTTTTTCTTTCAAATGAATAGCATCTTACCAAAACAAAAAAGAAAAACAGAACAATCCTTGTAGGTCATAATAGCTGAGTTACGACAATATAAACTCACTTAATCCATCATGGTCACGCCCCCATTGCATTTTTATTTTTATTTTTTGGAAAAATTGCACAAACCACCTCTAAAGTATGATGATTGTAATAATTAAGTCCTAAACTTTTAATTTGATCGATCACACCCTCTTAAATTTGATAAGTGTTGCAATTAGCACCTTTAATTAAATTTGATAGATTTCTCACATGTGTGACAAGGGTAAATTTATCCTAAAAATGTTAGTTTTCTTTTCTCTCTCTAGAAGCCTCAATTTTAGAGAGAAATTTACAACCTCTCCATTTTTTTCATGGTGAACTTTTAAACCATAATTTTGTAGACATCGATTATTTACAACCTCTCCCAAATGAATATTGTTTTAGTGAATTGAAATGAAAATTTAGAGAAGTTCGCAAATGAGCATTTTATTCCCAGAAGTTCACAAGCTCCTCCCAAGAATCCTCGATACATGTCCTCACACAAGAATAAACATGGCCAAACTAATGGAAAATTCCTGGTTCGAAAGGCAAATTTGAAGTACACGTCTTTTTATACGCCTCTTATTTCTTACTGATTTTTTCCATCTGCGTTTGAGTGTGTCAGGAAAACGAATGCTTTTGGTGGGCTGTTTGAAGTACAAAAAACAAACACAAGCAGAGCACAGACAGAAATGGTGGATTGAGCTTTCCTGAGAAGATTGTAATTACTACGACGAACTGAAGAAGAAGAGGATGGGAAGAGTTTCTTCTGGTCGGCAATGGCAGGAGGGGAATCTTCAGAGAAGAAGACGAATAGAAGACCCATTCCCCAATTCTTGCTGACGGTGGATTTGGATTTTCCGGTGAGTGTGAGAGCCATTTTTCTTGTTGTTCTTCAATGTCGGATTTGGATTAGGATTTTGATTTGGGAATTGGCATTTTGGGGGATTTTTTCTAGGGAAGCTATATTTATTTAAACATTTTATTTACAGAGAAGGAGACTGAGAGAGAGAATTTCTCTCTTGGGGTACACGTCTTTTCATACGCCTCTTTTTTGAACCAGGAATTTTCCATGAGTTTGGCAATGTGTATTCTTGCGTGAGGATTCTTGAGAGGCTTGTGAACTTCCGGGGATAAAAAGCTCATTTGCGAACTTCTCTACATTTTGATTTCAATTCACTAGAACAATATTCATTTGGGAGAGGTTGTAAATGATCGGTGTCGACAAAATTATGGTTTAAAAGTTCACCACGAAAAAAATGGAAGAGGTTGGAAATTTCTCTCTAAAATTGAAGTTTTTAGAGGGAGAAAAGAAAACTAACATTTTTAGGACATTTATCCTTTTCACACAGGTAAGAAATCTATCAAATTTAACTGAGGGCGAATCGCAACACTTATCAAACTTAAGGGGTGTAATTGATCAAATTAAAAGTTTAAGACTTAATTATTACAATCGTCATACTTTAGGGGTGGTTTGTGCAATTTTATTTATTATTTATTTTTTTTTCAATAAATCCTATTCTTGTAGTCCTTGCCCAGTACCTCTACTTTTTCTCCCAAAAACGAAAATTGCCTCCATCACAAAAAACACCGTAAAAATGTTCTCATTCCACTTGCGAAGTTGACCCTTAAAAAACATCAAAAAAGAGGAAAGGATCATCTCTGGCTAGGAGCATGAAATTGAAGAATTCTTCAAAAACACATAAATATAAAGAATAGTTTTTCTTTTTTTTTTTTTTGATATCGTGACTGTCTGGGTCAACTTGCGCGCACTTCAATTAATGTCACGGGACATACCACCTAACCCTACAACATTTAGATGTAAGGAAACCTATATAAAATTAATTCCTAGGTAGGTGGCCACCATAGATTGAACCCATCACCTTAAGCATCCCAAGGCCCTCTTTGATTATTGAGTCACTCCATGGTGGTTACATCAATATAAAAATAATTTTGCCTCAATATTTTTATAAACCCTTACTTTTTCCATCCTACTCAACTTAAAACCACTCAACTTCACCTCACTTTGATGTCTAATATAATCACAGTTCTATAGAATATGTACAAGTAACAAATTAGTCCACTCACCTAAAAGAACAAAGCTGATGAACACAGTCAAAAGAAAACTCCGATGAAAGAAAAATTGGAGACCATGAAGAATGATATAATATACACATTTACCTAATTTACATATTGGCAAGAGATTTTTCCCTTTCATCCTTAGCTCATTTGCTTCCTCTTTTGTCAATCCATCTGGAGCTTCTTGTATAAGTTTTGGATACACAGGGGCCGCAGGTTTCCAGAGCATTACTGGGTATTGAGGGCGAGTACGATAATTGTAGTTTCTGCCTCGGAAAAGATATAATACACCACCAACTCGATGAATTATTTTTCCACCCGTTTTTTCCTGGAACAATGCACAAAACATACTGTAAAGAACCAATACTGCAATGTGTTTCTCAGAAAAAGAAAGAGAGTTATACGTAAGAGTTTTAGGAAAGAAGATACTTAAGATGCCATTTCATGGAAAAGAGAAAAGATATAGTTGTAAATGTAAGTAAACCAATTAAAGTGGTAATTTCAATAAATAATTTTCCTTCAAGCCTGGTTGTCGTAAATTTAGCTATGGTCAGCATACTCCAATTGGCATAAAGTATGAGCTAATGACCAAGAGATCAGAAGTTCAAATTCCTCATCCCCAAATATTTTTATTATCGTTGTGAGCATCTAGTTTATGTGTATCTCGATTATTCTCACAGAACAGCTGCAATTCTACAATTGGCTATCAAGGACACTCGTAGGAAATTAATTCTTAGGTAGATGGCAAAAAAAAACATCAAATGAGTTAGTTGTTGAAATCTTGATAATTCTTTATAATATTGGATGTGATAAATGTAGTCTCTCTATCACTTCTTAAAAGAAAACCATCAAATGTAAATAATGTTGGTAATATAGCAAGCCAAGTGGATTTATTAAGAACAGATTGAGTTAGGATAGCAAGGTCTAGAACATTCAGCCATAAGCTTGTGCCTTAAGGTTTGGATTTTGGCACATTTAGCATTTGATACGAGTTACGCGATATTTCTCTTGCTTGCTCAAAGAATTATAATGCAGTCCATGTCCATAAAAGTATAGCCTCATAATTGCATGATGTTGGCCTAATCGTCACCTATCCAAAAATTAATTTCTTGCGGGTTTCCTTGACAACCAATTGTTGTAGAGTCGACAATTTTGTCCCATTAGAATAGTCGATCTGAACGTAACCTAGCACAAAAACTCTAAACTTCATTTACTAAAGCTAGTTGATCACATATCTCAATAGTATATAGTAATAAGAGAAGAGCAAAAAGGAAATTCAATCCATATAAATTCAATAGAAATGACTAAAAAATGAAGAATGTATGATAAGAATACCTCGAGATGATGGCAAATATTTTCCATGTCTACTGTAGGAACACCTTTACAACGAACTTTACAGATACGCTGCCCCTTCCAATGAGAATGTATCAATTCCAGCATATTATGAGTAAGTCCATCCCTTCCTAACACGTCCAATTCAAATAAAAAAAGGTCACCAACTTCAGCCGATCATAGAACTGGAAATCGCAAAAAAACATATATTTATGATCATACAACAACCACAGCCAATTAAACTGCACATGAAAAGGAGGAAAACAAAAAAACAGGAATCTCACCAAGATTAACCTGGCGATTGTGCGACAAATGGGGTTTCACAAGCATCCGAATCTCCCATTTCTTCAGAGGCTCCCCAAGAATCTCCTCTCTACTTTGTATCTCCTTCGGATACTTCCCTAGCGAGATCGGAACAGGCATTTCCACTTGCTTAGCTCCATGAGGGGGCGGATTGAAAGAATCTAAGAGAGGGATTTTCTTCTTGGAGCTCTTCAATGGAGCTTTGCCAGTCCAGGGCCTCGGCATCGTCGGCGGTGCAAAGGGAAGAAACGCCGGCTCGCGAATGGCAATGGGCTTGACCTTGGGAGTCTCAGAGTAGCTGTATTGGAACTCGAATGGAGCATCGGGGAGCAGATAGGACACGCCGGATTCACCAATGACGACGGAGCGATCGCCGTGGGATGAGATGACGCCGTCTTTGACCGGCTTGTAGTAGTTGGAACGGCGGTGGAAGGTTTTGAGAGCAGGATTAGGGTTTTTTGGAGGATTTGTTCGAAGATTGCGGGGTTTGGGTTTAGGGTATTTGGGAATCGGAATTGGTGTTGAAGGGGAAGAAGAAGGAGAGGGATCGTGCGGCGGTGGGGATGAAGGAAGCGAAGAGAATAGGTTGAGACCTGGTACTGATGGTATTCCTGCCATTGTTGTTATTACAACACTCTGTTTCTCTTAGAGGAGAGAGAGGTTGAAGATGAGAGATAAGGCTGATCTTGATATTATTTTCCTTTTTTTTTCATTAATGTTTCAAATAATTTTTCTTTTTTAAAAATTGCTTCAAAAAAATAAATAAATATATATATATATATATATATATATATATATTATATTAATTTAATTTGAAGATTCCAACCGGTAATCTTTTAGTTATTATATATAAAATATCATTAGAGTCGGTTGACATTTCAATACAATGTGTAACTACTTAATTAATTGAAAAATTGAGATACGGGGACAATATTGATTTCTAATAATAACCTTGGTATTGAATTAAATTAACGTCAATCAATAAAATTATTGTGCACATTGATGCTTTCAATTGTTTCAAATATTTCTTTATTGTATTATTATTGTTATAATATTTTTATTATGAAAATTAGCTATCCCTTTATTTGCACTCAACTCATTCACTAATTTGATTCTTATTTTGCTATCCATTACCTTTGGAATTAGCAATGATTATCACAATATATTAGAGTATGTGAGACTATGAAGGATAGGGAAGGACTAAATAAAGTAAGAGTAAGAGTAAATTGTGAAAGATTGTGATGGTAATTCGGTGATCAAATAATTAACAGAGATCTCTTCTTTTTCTTTCTCATCCATTCTCACTACATCAAACATGCCCTTACTCGTAACTTACACTTCTCAACATTATACGTAAGTTATTTATTTAATTGTTTATTAAGTTATCGTTTACTTAATTAACGTTAAGTTACATATTAATTTTTTTAAGTTATTTGTTTATTTATCAGTAAATAAATAAAATAGTAATTAAGAAAATTGTAACTCAATATACATGCCTATAAATAGATATGTACTTTGAGAGAAGAAGTCAAGTTGAACATACACTTTTCGTTCTCTAAGTGAATTTCATTTGATGCATTTGAATAAGGAAATGATTTATGTTGTGAACAAAAGAGTATATTCTTGCAATTATCTATGTTGATTGCTTTACTTTTTATGGAGTTCTAGTGTGGATTTTGTTGTACACGCTATAAGAGGTAATTAACATATTGATCTATTTTGATAAAACCAAGCATATTCTCTCTCAATTTATATAAAAAAAATTTGCGTCAACTTTTAGTATACTTATCAAAATGATATAATATTTTGCATGTCGATTAAAAATTTTGTTCAAAAATCTTTCTCCAAAATTGTTATGATTTTTTCATGAGTATTTCAAATAAATGACAATTTTGTTTTTACATTTGGAGAAAAAAAAATCAACTTCGAATATTTTAATGTATACCGAAATCTTATGTGTGGTTCTTAGTTAAGCGTGTAGCAAATATCAAGAACTTTTTATTGATAAATTATAAGTCTAATTTGGATAATGACAAAGTTATAAACATTTGAAAATTTTGAATATGTTATCCAATTTATGGGTCACTCCCAAAAATCACGGAGTCTTTACTCATTTTGTTGACGAATTATTTCTTAATTGTATATAATACAATTTCATGTCATTCTTTTGCCAAATTATATTATTTTTGTCATAATTATTTTTTAATTTTTGTATTTGTTACATAAATATAATTTTGTATGACAAAGATTAAAAAAAAAAGAGAGAGTTTCAAAGAATTTAAGGTAGAAAATTTTGATGTAAAAGTTATATGACATTATTATTTTCTCTTTTTGTTTTTTATGGAAATATGTCATGAATTGATTTTTGAGCATTAATCAAGAATGTCACATTGCTGAATGAATTATTTTATGTTATTTAAGCGAGTTCGAGATATTATCATATGTTATTTAAATATTTTGTTGTTAATTACAAACGTTCATTGAAATTTGTGCTCGTTTTGATTTGTGATAATTTTAAATGTGAGTATTGGAATATGAATATGTCTCATTTTTCATTATTAAAAAAATAATGAATTTGTTCCAGCTATTTTATAATGTGATAGACTTGTGAATAAAAGTTTTTCATAACATTAACGATGATTTTAAAACTTAGTGATATTTCGAATCAATGTTATGCAAAATAATTATGAACGAATTTATTTAAAAATTATAAAATAATAGAGGTTGTGTGCTATGCATATAGATTGATCTAGTGTGTTAAAACAAGTGTTGCAGACTCAATAAACATGACATTTTTTTTATAAGAATGTAATTGTTGAATTCAACAAAGGAGAAAAGCTAAATGTAGATAATTATGACATATGCTCAATGAAAATACAGTATGTTTTGGAAGAGCAAAAGGCTCTTGAAGTATTGAACCATGTATTGAATGAGTCTGAGGAAGGGACTCGGCTCCATAGAAATGACTGCGAGGCTTATTGATAAGCTCAAAGGTTGCTTGGTTTTACAAAGCTAGAGGTTCTTCTAGGATCCTTGTAAAAACTCACAATTATGGAAAACTCAACAC
>JBBMEG010007356.1:20988-35038 GCA_037832605.1 Cyclanthera cordifolia | reverse complement strand
TTTAATCCCTATTGTTTGGAGAAATCTACGATATAATCCCTATAGTTTGAAAGCAATTTTAGAAATTTAGTCGGTTTGATCAAATTTAAAACATAGTCCGTCGTTCGTAATTTTCGGTGAACAAAACACGTAGAAGTTAGTTATTTTTTGTGTTTAAATGATGAGATTGTGAGATAACTAATTGATTGGACAAAAAACATATAATTTATACATCACATATTTAATTCGCATATAATTTACAAATAACATGAACTATTTTTTAGATTTATCAAACCATAGAGACTAAATTATATTTCTTTAAATCATAGGTCTAAATTTTATATTTGTCCATGATAACTAGAATCTAGATTTTTAAATCATAAGTAATAAAGTTTAACTTTGTTCAAAGTACAACGACTAAAATTATAATTTACCCTCAACAAAAATTAAATGCATAAATAATTATTAATATTTTTTAAAGCACCGGATTAAAAAGACCATAGTAACGGTTTTGAAATTCATTTATAATTTCAAGTATCGTCTTAATGAAAATTTTAAGTTAAAAAATCAATTACAAATGTATAAATATTAAAAAAATATATATGTGTGTTTATAAAAGTTTGATAAATAATGAAGTCAATTTTTTTTTTTTCAATATATAATTTTATAATATTAAATTTCGAAATACATAAATAATTGCTAATAATTTTTACAGAACCTAGAAAAACAAATTAGAATAAATATTTAGTTTTAAAAGAAATCGATAGTTAGTATTATCTTTTTTTTTTTTCTCATTATAATTATTGTGAATGGTGTGACGTCGACGATCAAAAAGTGAAATAAGTAAAAAAACCACAAAAATTATGTAGTCTGCCAATATGTTAGTTGATTGACAAATTTCAGCAAATTATAAATTGTCACGTCATTATTTCAAATTTAATGATAAAATTAAGTTAAATTTTGAGATGGTTGATGTCAAAAAATAGTCAACTAAATCAATAGTAAAGAATTGTTTTACCGAGAAAGAAAAGCCTAAAAAAAAAACAAAATTTGGCACACCAGTGAGCCACAAGGCCTCCAATGCTTAAGTAAAAAAGGTATTTAGAGAGTATTTTAGAGAGAGCCAAAACGAGCATAGCTCAGCAGACACTAGTGATGTATTAACATCCACTCGATAAGTGGTCCAAGTCTCAGTAGTGCCTTCTATGTTGTACTAAAAAAAAAAAAATATAATAAAAAAGAGAGCTTTGGAACTTATAAAACCTCACCTAGGACCAATTTCTATAAATTTTACCCCTATTTGGTTTATGGTCTCGGTCGACATTGAGTCGGTGGACCAAAACTTTCGAGTCTACTCCTTGCATGTCATCGAATAACCAAGCAAAGATGTATGTATTCTTTCTCAAGAACGCTATGAGACTCTCTCTTCGCAGGCACAACTTGTAATATTTCTAGAGGTTCTTCCTTGTCTCGTTCAACTTCTCTAGAAGTGTTCAAGTCTATTTTTTAGGATAAGCTTTCGTAGCTGCCATCTTTTGGACAACCTTTCTTGGGTTCAACTTCTCTTCCATAGCTCATGTTGAACTTGTCTCTTGTAGGTTCTCAGCCGATGGTTCGGTTCCCTTGAAGTGGTTATGAATTTCTGCCTCTCCTCTTCTTGGGGACTTAGACACTTTATCACCTTCTTCAACATAAACTTTTAGGTGTCTCATTCGAATGAGAGATTCTATGGACCCTTTTAGATCGTGGTAGTATGAGGTCACATAGCCGTGATCTTTGTAAAATATGCAATATTTGACCTTACTTTGCTTGTCAGCTCATACCTTGATCTTTCCGAGCCATTTCAACAACTATTTGTCTTGGATCTTCATCAAGATCTGTTCAACTGGTACTGCGATCGAAATATACTTTTCATATCGGCTGGTAAGTATCCCCTTTTGGTCATACTTCTCCTTCCGCTCTGGGCGTTCTTCAATCCTCTATTTGCATGATTCCTTGTGGTTGGATTCTCTTTGAGTAGTTTCCTTTTCGCGTTCTAGAATTGAACATCTTTCTTCAGTGTTCCCGTAGGAACTCACAAGCTCTTCGACACTCATGTATTTTTGTGCTCGAGTGAGAAGCTCCACATATGTAAAATGAGTTTTCTTTCCTAAGAACTATAGGAATTTTTCATCTTTAAGTCCCTCTATGACTGTTGTTGGATTCGTACCGTCGGTGTACCCTTTAACTTGCAGCACCTCGTTGTTGAAGCGTGCCATGTACTCTTGTAAGGTCTCATGGCTTCTTTGTTTCACAATCAGTAAATGTGTGATCAACTTCTTCTGATCTCGCCCACTTAAGAATTGGGTGACGAAAGCTCAAGCTAGCTCCCAAAATGATGAGATTGATTTTCTTTTAGGTTGCATAAACCACATTCTTGTTGATCCTGTGAGCGTAAAAGAGAACGTCGATACTTGATCACATCTTGAACTCCATAGAGTTTTATCCATGACCGAAATGCGTCTAAGTGCTTTACAGGATCTTTAGACCCATCATAAGGTTTTATCGTCGACAGCTTAAACATTATCGGGACTGGTTTTTCCATGATTTTATCAATGAAAGGAGGTTCAACCTGATCGATTAGATTGTCCAGGTCGAGTCAGCCTCGGTCTCTTGCGTTCTTTATATCACCCATCTCCGTTAGGAACCCCCTCTTACCTTCACTATTTGATTTCCACTCTCATCTCTGTTACATGGGTACTTAAGATTCTCGAATCCTAAGTGCAGGTATTTTATAGGTTGCTCTGTGGCTGGCTGCTCCTACCTGATTGTCTTCTAAAGCGTCATTCTCCACTTCGAAGGGTTACTTGCACCACCTAGTGCTCCTTTCTCCGATCGTTACCCTCAGTCGAAGGCGATCGACTAGTCTTGGATGTCGGGAGGGAACCTCTCTTAGAGCCTCGGTAGCTTGGGCTTTCTTTCTCTCAAGGTCCTATATCAAATGTGTGGATCTTTCCGCTGAAGCCTTCTCCCTAGAAAGTGGATGCGCCACCACCTCCGTGGTGTTTGCTCGTTCTCAACAATGGAAGCCTGGGTCGAATGGGGTTGTTCGACTAACTCCATCAAGCGACCTACGTTCTCTACCAATTCTTGCACTTGTTCTTCCAAGGTTGTGAACCGCGGATTAACTTGCTCTGCTTCTTGCATAGGCTCCCCACCCTTATGTTTTGGGTGGTTCTCAACTAGATCTTGCTTCTACCTCCTGACAATAACTATGCTTGGAGCATGTTCGTTGTCTGAATCTCCATCAATAACATGGTAATTGTGACTTAGATTGTTCGTCATCTTGAAAGAAAAGTGAAAAAGTCTTGCTTTTTGGGTAGAACACAAAATCTTCCCCACAGATGGCGCCAACTGTTAATACTGAAAAATGATACTCTCGAATCAATGGTAAAGATTTTCTTACCGGGGATGAAATTGCTTGCAAAACAAAGAAAATTAGGCACACCAGTGTGGTGTGAGTCATAGAGCCTCTGATGCTAAGTTAGTGAAGAGTTTGGAGAGTATTTTAATGAAAGTTTTAGAACTTAGAGCAGCTTACAACGGATTATTAGCATACTCCAGCTTAATTCAACCTGGATTCAATTGGAGAATGACTTGACATTTTTATTGTAGTTGGACTAGTAACCGCTGCAGCTCACTTTAAAGCAGCTTAATGGCCAGTCGTTTGTAATGTCTCTTATTAAGTCATAAATTAATATTGATTTAATCTCGGTGTAATGGTCTTCCCTCGAAGATTACTTTGTTGGGAATATGTGGTAGAAGAATGCATTTAAACGTGGCAAAAGTGTGTGAATAACAAAAATTTCACATTAATTAATCTTATTAATTTACTTTAGACTAATCCAATTAACATACATGCAATTTACCCTAGGTGATTGACATGTTGTAAATAAAAACTCACCTTAGATCAATTTTAGCGGGTCTTTATGCTGGATAGGATCACGATCAATTCCCTGAACCTATTGAGTATGATAACGATCAATCCTTGGACCTTCTTGATTAGTCTTCTCCAATCTTCCCGGCCATGTCTTCTATGGTGCAGTGGGTGCGTGGGAAGCTTTTTAGAAAATGGAGCTAGGAAGTATTTTTCTAAGGAGTAAAAAGAGAACTCAATTGCAAAAAAGTTTCCCAAGATGAGAATGAAGATCTTCCAAGACTCCTATTTACAGTCAAAAAAGTGAATCTTTAAATTAGGAAAATATAGTATCTTTTAATATCCAATAATAGAAGTATTAGAAAAAATATAAAAATTTCTCATCCCAATTTAAAATTAGTTTATTTATTTTTAATTGATATTTATTCAATAAATCTCAACTTCATAATATATAAAATATATTATAATAAATATAGATCTATGACTAATATACCCAATATAATTAATTTTTCTACAAATAATAATTACCTAATAATTATTAATTTAATTAATATGTCCAACATATTGAATTAATATTATATTTTTAATAATTATTCAATAATTATTAAACAAATATGTCTAACATATTTATTATAATTATTCTTTAAATAATTATCCAATAATTATTTAAATTTTAATCTGTCCAACTTATTATTAATTGAGCTCTCTCAATAATTATCTAATAATTATTTATAATTAATTTATCCAATAAATTGAATTAATATATTCAATATATTAATTAGTTAAGTTTATACATTAAACTTAACACTTCTATTATTTATGTTTAACATAATTAATTTGTGCATTTGAACTCTTCAAATTCATTCTCTAATGAATCAGTGTACGACAATCGAGCTAACCCGATGGACCTATAGATTGGAAGCTACAATGACTAGGGATCCAATTGATAATTTCAAATTAACTATAGTTATTGAATCTTATTTTCCAATATTTGTATTAAATATTGTAATTAATTATTGATAATTTTCCCTTATTTACTTTATGGAGTGAATCTCTAAAAATTTTGAAAAAATAAATTTAAATATAGATTTTGATTTGAATTTATGAAAAAAGATCCAAAGAAACAAAATATAGAAATTGATATATATATATATATATATATATATATATATTATTTTTTGAAACTTTGCGTCTGATTTTCAAAAAAAAAAAAAAAAAAAAAAAAGAAAAAGAAAAAAGAAAAAAAAGTATGTATATATAAAATGTGGAAAAAAAAAAAGAAGGGAAGTTTGGGGATTTATATGTGTACGTTTTTGCACCGTTGGAAAACGAGGAAGGCAGCCGCCACCAAAAAGAAAAAAGAATAAAAAAAAATAAACTGCAAGAGAGGAGAAAAAGTCAGAGAAGAACGAAGATGAGCATTGGTTATGTGTTTCTTGTTTTTATTTATAGTTACTTTTTGATAAATTAAATAGCGGTCTTAGGTTATTATCAATTGATCCATGCTATGCATGATTTTGTGTTATTTTATTATTTCTGAATGATTGTTAATTTGTAGCAAAGGGACTAATGTGTGTGTGATTATGACTTTTCCAAATTACATAGCTTGCATGATAGATCTTAGAGAAATAAATGAACAAAGTTAATTAATTTGTAGTCATCTCGGTTAATTGATTTTGGTTTAGTCGTTCTCACTAATTTTAATGCTATTATTCAGTTGATATGTAACGCTATCGTGCCCAATCGATTGAATAATAACGTTTTGTAAGGGCCCAAAATTTCGCTTTGCTTAAAATAAAATGAATTTTATTTATTCGGGAAAGTTTAAGAACTTAAAGAACGAAATTGCCCTTGGAAATAGTTACTTGGACTTAAGAAATCAAGGGCAAAAAGGTCTTTTCAAGAAATATATGTTAAAATTATAATTTGGTCAACGCTGGCATTTTTGTAATTTTTAAAATTAGAGTTTTCCCGTGCAAGCGCACTACCCGAGGCCAGTTCAGTGAAGCTAGAGCCCTCTCCGTCATCGTCAGCCGTTGCAGTCTGCATTCCTAACCCAAAAGTGTCATGCGTCAATCTCTTGTTCGCGCATGCATCCGAGAAGCTAGAGCCAATCAGCGACTGCGACAACGTCGCCCGCATCAACTGGTTGTTAATCACTGTGGTAAACCACCAATCAGCATGTGCCATCATGTTCAATAATCAATGCCAGCCGTCTTGTAAGCCAATCGACATTCGTTGTTCTGCTTCACAGTCGGAGCTCGCGACTTGTCGCAAAATAGTTTGCCGAAAGCAGCTTCGATTTTTGTCTTCTAGTGCCGAGCTTGACGCAGTCCTTAGGCCAAGCCAACGCTCAATCCGCGCCTGAGACACGTGCATCGAGCCTCTTGACACGCCCGAGCCTGCTCCCGAACCTGCTTCCAGACGCGCCTCACGCGCTGGTGACCCCTAGCTCACGCGCCACCGTCAAAGTTCACTCGCCACCGCTATCTCTGGTGATCGAAAATTTTCCTAACTTCACCACCAACGTAAATTCTGTGTTCCGAGTCTTTTTTTGGAGTTTTAAGACCTAATTCTCACTCGTTTATCCAGTATGGCCACTTATTGGTGGAGATCTTTTAGGGGATTCCAATTTCGAGTTCCAATATTGTTTCGAGCGGCTTTCGGCCAAGGTAAGGGACTTTTTCCCTAGTATAGGGTCATTGTGGGTATTCTTGAACATGTACTTAACTAGAAAAGCATTGAATGTCGTGTGTTAGTATGAACGTACGATTCTAGAGTTTTAGGATGCCTTGTATGATATATTTAATTCATCTCAGCAGAATTCATGAGTTTGTTTATGTTCGCTATCGTTTCCATGATTAATCGAGTTAGTTTAAGCAGATTTAGTCTCGAGATTATTATGTTGTGCTTAAGGTTGATTCCTGAGTTTTAGGATGTCTCGTAGGTTATAGTTCGGGATCTTCGTATTGTCTGCCACCGGTTTCAATTACCGAGAAAGTTTCAGCATGCCTAGTTGTGAGTTCCATGTGATGGGTTCGTGTTGATTGACCTAAAAGGAAGATTATGATCGTTAACGGAGTACGGTGTGCCAAGTTGGGTGTCCCAAAGGGAACCATTGAGTAATACTCGAGGATAAAGGTCCTAAATGGCGCAAGAGATATAGAGCACGTGCTACGATTAGGTCAGACGTGTCTTGATCGCTAGACTCGGTAGAAGATTAGTCAGGTGACTGGCGTTGATGAAGATATTCCTAATTCGCCGTAGTGTTAAGGATCGGATGGCCACCCGATTAGCCCTACCTACCCAGATTTTACTTGACTTTTTCCAGGTGCCGTGCTAGGAGTGTGAGTCGGGAGACATCCTGTAAAGGCCCAACCCACACTAGGGTCTCTTCAAGCCTTTACCATAAATGCATGATTAAAATGACCCTTGAAAGATGAGACATGACGAGTAAATCCCTCATTTATTAAATAAAACAGTAATCGTTCGAGAAATGCGCAAAACGGGTACCCAGTTATAAAATCAAGGAAGAATTAGTAAAACATCATATATTCAGAATAATTATTTGTAAAGAAAATCCAGACAAACAAATGCGAAAAGAAATACAGTGAGCAAAACACAACAATAACAAGAGCCCGGGACCAGCACAAGTAAGATAATGAATGCGTAAGATTCATAGAACAATGCATGAGTAATGTTAACACTAGGGTCCTATTAAGGTTGTGCATTTCCAGAGCATCCAGTAGATGGTAAAGCTGACATTGGGGCTATCCCGATGGGACATACCACTCTCGGGCCTCGCTGGGTATGATTAGACGCTTCTTGGGCTATCCTTATAGAAAATGCCACTCACGGGCCTTTAGTATAATACTAGTTCGTGAATTGTAGAAGCATATTTAAAACGTTTACATAATCTCGCTAAAAAACAGTTAGACAAGCAATAGATACTTCATAGAACCTACCAGTTCGAAGTATAGCATTCGTTCATTTCATCTTTCCAACACAAACAAATATAAATATATATTCTAAGCATGACACCAACTCTTTTCAGTGTTTCGTCGAAACAAGGCAATTTAAGTATTGAAAAAATCAATCAAAGCCTTTAACCTTTTAATTTCTCCCAAACTAACATACACATACTTCTAACTAGCCACAATGCTCTAATTAAGGGTAAGATTCCCTTACCTTCGTTGAAATCTGTTAATTTGTCCTAAGAAAGCTCGAACTACGAGTTCTGGAGGTTTTCCCAAGTTCAACTGGCCAAAACATTAATTAAAATTAGTTCCTAAAACTATCAAAAATGGGCTCGGAGCATCGAAAATACCCGAAATTCACTATCTAGAATTTTTACCAGCGATCGGCGGTAGCGCGTTGCCAAAATACTGATTGGCAGCGGCGCTAGTGAGGAAGCCAGCATGGCGCGTGTAACTTACGCGCATGGGAGAACAACCTCAGGAACGGGCGACGTGGCGCGATAAGAGAGGCTGAAACAGACTCGGAGTGCGTTGGCGTCAGGTTCGGAACATGCTGCTGGCTCAAACGACCAGTCTGCATGTTCGGCCGTGGCACCACTATAAAGCTAGGGTTTTTAACGGTAGTGTTGACACCACGATGATTGCGACGACCTGGAGCTGAAGGTGCTGCTTGCACAAGGCAGTCTAAGCCTTGTTGGCGGCTAGTCGGGGGACAGAGACTCGCAACCTATTTAGTTTCATAGGGCGGCGAGCTGGGGGTGGATTAGACAGCAATAAGCGTAGCTGCAAGAGCGGCTGAGGCTGGCGAGTGCACAAAAAATTGCAGAGGCTGTCGGCGTTGCAATGATTTGCCAATGATAGGGTGTCAGTAGTTGTCGAAAAAAGTTGCAGATAGCTCCTAGGGTTCAATGATTTCATAGAAAACGAGAGAAATGTCTAGCGGCCAATGATTGAGATTTTGAAAACCTAAAAGGTGGCTTTTGTTCTTTTATATAAGTAAAAAATAACCCTAAAAATTATAAAAATGCCCCTAGGGCTAAACATGACCACTTTACCCCTAATTTTAAAAATTTGACTTCAAACCTCTCGATATATGACTTAAGTAAACGCATTAAAACCAAAATAATTTTTGAAACGACTCACGGAAGTCCCGGTAAGCCCAAAATTCACAAGCTAACCTTGAAATTTAGGGAGTGATAAAACCGGGCTGTTACATATATATCCCACAACAGAAGGTCTTTGATCTACCCTTTCACGCAAGTGTTCAAAGTCTGGCGGCAACCAGATTTTTTTGTTGGCCGAGGTGCTCTCGCACTAGTATAGGTTACCAAGTTTAGAGTTAGAGATTTGTGATTAAAGATAAAGAACGAGTTTAAAGATAAAGCTTTGAGTTCCAAGATAAGATAAAAATTAAGCTAAAGTTAAAGTTTGAGATATACTATGTAATCGTGTTACTTCGCCTTTCTCTAATTATATGTATGTTCTTGTTAGATCCCGTGCAGGGATCCCTTACTGAGTTTTCGCGAACTCACCCTTTCCATTGTGAAATACTTCTAAGTACTCGTTGGTGAAACATGATGGCTGAGAGGAAGCTGGTGTGACCATGGGCAGGCTTCATTAGGCTTTAGGAAGTTTTTACTTTAAAAGTAGGTATTTTGATTTCCTGTTTAAAGCATGAACTTTAATTTTGATCATGTTGGTAAAGGTTTTAATATTATTTTATTAGTTTTTGGGTACCCTCGAACTCCGTTATGATTTTAAATTATTTCAGTAAAAGGAATTGATATTTTAGCATGTCTTCGTGAGTTTAGTATTATTTAATTCATGTATAAGAGGTTAGGGCTCCGGATTTGACTCCGTGTTGGGTCGGGTCCTTACAGTTTGTATTAGAGCACAGAGTCACGGATTCTGTAGACTGACTTTCCTCGTAAGTCGTTATAGTCCTATGGTTCACAACTTCCATGTCGCCATCAGGTACGTAGTAAGGGATAAGTTTTAAGAACATGAGTATTATTTTGATATGTTGCGTTTCATGTTATGCAGATTTCTGTATAGGCTATGAGTATTTCTTGTTGTGTTAATGTTATCTTGAGAATGATCATTAGAAACTGCTAGAGTAGAATAAAACTTAAGTCTCTAAGTTTTATTTGCAGACTTAGTAATATTTGACCGAGTTACGAGGAGTTCCGCTAGTGGGGTCACCGAGGAAGAGGTCAAGGTCAAGGAATACCACCTATTCCAAAAAGGACTAGATCGTCTAGTCAGCGAGTTCAGCAGCCAGAAGTAACGGTGGAAGGAATGTCAGCAATCCCTGGGCTACTCTAGTGGGAGTATGCGAGTTTGGTTATGAGTATATCAAGCATGTAAGCTAGATAGTTATTATTGTCCTAAGTTGACTTTCGAGGATGAAAGTTTTTTAAAGAGAAAGATTGTAAAGGCCCAAAATTTCGCTTTGTTTAAAATAAAATGAATTTTATTTATTCGGGAAAATAGTTACTTGAACTTAAGGAAGCAAAGGAAAAAAAGTCTTTTCAAGAAATTTAGGTTAAAATTGAAATTTTGGTCAACATGGCATTTTTGTAATTTTTGCCTCAAAAAGACAAAATAGGGAAAATGACAAAATACTACTAATCATTGGGCTATAAATACCAAATAATTAACATAAATCATAACCCAAATCATCGCTAATCATTCGCCAGCAGTTTTTTGAGTTTTCCCGTGCAAGCACGCTTCCCGATGCCTCATTTTCAGTGAAGTTAGCGTAGTCACCGTCATCATCAGCTATTGCAGTCTGTGCAGCCAACCCAGAAGTGCCACACATCGTTCTCTTTTTTACGTGCGCAGCCGAGAAGCGGGAGCCAATCAACGACTATGACAACGCCGCCCGCATAACCCCGTGGTTAATCGTTGTGCTGTCCGCTAATCACCGTGTGCCACCATGTCCACCATTAACGCTAGCGGTCCTGTAAGCCAATCTGTGTTCACTGTTCTTCTCCCTAGTCTGAGCTCACGATGTGTCGCAAAGCGGTTTGCTAAACGCAGCTTCGGTTTTTGTCTTCTAGTGCCGAGCCTGACGACGTCCCCGATCCAAGCCGACACTCAATCCATGCCTGAGATGTGTGCACCAAGCCTCTTAAAGCGCCCGAGCTTGATCGCAAACCTTTTATAGACGCGCCTCACGCGCTAGTGACCCCTAGCTCACACGCTGCCGTCGTCTCCGGTGACCAGAAATTTTCTGAACTTCACCCATAAGGTAAATCCCGTGTCGCGAGTCCGGTTTTGGAGTTTTTAAGACTTAATTCTCACTCGTTTGTCCTTTATGGACACTTATAGGTGGAGATCTTTTAGGGGATTCTAATTTCGAGTTCCAAGGATTGTTTCGAGCAATTTTCGACCAATGTAATGGACTGTTTCCCCAGTATAGGGTCGTTGTGGGTATTCTAGAACATGTACTTAACTAGTTAAGCATTGAATGACGTGTGTTACTATGAACGTATGATTCTAGAGTTTTAGGATGTCTTGCATGATATATTTAATTCGTCTCAGCATGATTCCTGAGTTTGTTTACGTTTGTTATTGTTTCCGTGATTAATCGAGTTAGTTTCAGCATGTTTAGTCCTGAGATTATTATGTTGTGCTTAAGGTTGATTCTTGAGTTTTAGGATGTCTCGTAGGTTATAGTTCGGGATCTTCGTATTCAGAGCCACCTATTTCAGTTACCTAGATAGTTCCAACATGTCTAGTTGTGAGTTCCATGTGATGGGTACGTGTTGATTGTCATAAAAGAGAACCGAGATCGTTAACCAAGTACGGTGTTCCAAGTTAGGTGTCCCAAAGGGAACCATTGAGTAATACCTGAGGATAAAGGTCCCAAAAGGGGCAAGAGATATAGAGTACGAGCTACGATTAGGTCAGACATGTGTCTTGATTGCTAGACTCGGTAGGGGATTAGTTAAGGTGCCGGGCGTTGAGGAAGATATTCCTACTTCGCGGTATTGTTAGAGATTAGTAGACCACCTGATTAGCCATACCTACCCGAGTTCGCTTGACTTTTCCCAGGTGCAGTGCTAGGAGTATGAGTCGGGAGATATCCCACTATAGAGAGTCTTTGATCTACCCTTTCGCAGAAGTGTTCTAAGTCTGGCGGCTACCAGATTGTTTCGGCTCGCCAAGGTACTCTCGCACTAGTATAGGTTACCAAGTTTAAAGTTAGAGATTTGTGATTAAAGATAAAGATCGATTTTAACTCCGTGTTGGGTGGGTTCTTACAGGTTTGGTTTTGATATTGGGTTAGAGCCAATAAAATAGAACAATGACTTATTATGGCTTTTCCAAATGGTAGACTAATTCCTTGAATTCGAGAAAAATAAATTAATTGTGTTAGTTTATGATCAATATTACAATTGAATTAAACTAAACCATTGAATTGGAAATTTTTGTAAATTGTTTGTTTTATTTGTTTTTTATTGTTTTATTTAGGATTTCATTCAAATTCCAAAACCTTCATTTTATTTGTTTTTAAACATTGAGAAATTAATACAAACCTCCTCTGGGATTCGACTTGTTCCACTATTTTTACAAGTTAGAGTTAGAAGAGTCAGTAAATTTATTTTGGTGGGCTTCAACAACCCGACCAAATTTGGCGTTGTTGCCGGAGAGATATTTTAGTTTCTCATTGTTTATTTATTTTACTGATTTATTTTTTTAAATTAAAAAAAAAAGTATGGCAAACAAATTTCAACAATATACGTTTAGAGATTATGGATTTGTTCTTCATGATGAGATATAAGAGATCTTAAAAGTAAAATTTTTAGTTTAACTACTTTGGATTGTCAAATAGCTGTAGGCACAATGCAACCAAATTTCACACAGGACAACACCATTGGAAGATTTCATAGCCAGTACCAAATGAGCTACGAACCAGATTATGATCATTACAATCATGGTTGGAGGGATCACTCAACCATTAGCTATGGAAATCAAAGAGAACAACAAAGCCAATATTTTGAAGACTTCACTGACCTTTTCAAACTCAAACAAAACTCAGACTTCAAGATCAAATATGTGTTTATAAGAGATGTTTAAGACCTAACAATACTCTTCAAATGCAATAGAATAATCTTCAGTTTCAACAAAATACGTTTCAATTTCAAAAGAAACTAGAGCTAGCATGGAGAGTTTGGGCCACCAAATTATAGAATTAACCAATTCAGTGAAAAAGCTAGAGAGTCTACAAGAGCAAAACTTTCTCGATACTACAGAGGTAGAAAATTCTGATGTAATATTTATTGATAGTGAAGATGAGTTGGAAACTTTTGAGCCATATCAATATCAGGTATGTGAGAAAGATGAAAACAAGCATATGAACGAAGAGGAAATTCAAGTGATAGACTATGAGTCTGAAAAGCTTAATCTTTTATTTTCTGAAAATTCACTTAAAGTTGATCTTGCATTTTTCTTATCCTCATGAACCTATTGATTTTTATTTTTTTTTCCATTTGATTTCAATAATTCATATTTCAAAAAAAAAAAAAAAAAAAAAAAAAATATATATATATATATATATATATATATATATTTATTTATCTATTTGGTGCCTTTGAGAAACAAGAAAGCCTACTAGACTTAGTAGATTACATCGATTCAAGCAAGAATGGACCGAAAAAAATTGAAGAATTTTATGTACCCTGATGAGTGTTTAAGTCGTCGAGCAAAACAACATTAAATAATTGCGCTTTTGGGAGGCAACTCAACATATCATTTTTTTTTCTCACTTCTTATTTCCTTTAATTTAGTTTATTTTAATTTAGTTTATTTTTTTTTGTGATTTTTGTTTTTTTAAAATTTTTTTGCAAGGCATTATTTTCAAAAAAGCATCGCCACTCTCTCAACACCAAAAACTACCCAGTTCGAATTGTTCACAAATCCAGGGAGTTCACTTTCCTTATCTTTTTATTGTTTTTTTGAACACTTTACTTAATTTATTATACATTAAGGACAATGCATAGTTTAGGTGTGGGGGAGGCTTGCTTTGAGTTTAGCATGTTCTTAATTCATACATGTTGACTTTTCTTTTGAAACCTTGAGTCTTTGTTGATACCATTGAATGTCTATAAGTTAGGAATGCATTTTAGTTTGAATTTTAAAGTATGATTGAGAAGAGCATGATTATAACTTT
>JBBMEG010007356.1:0-18936 GCA_037832605.1 Cyclanthera cordifolia | reverse complement strand
TCTACAGACTCGTGACATAAAGGTGAAATATGATGAAGGACGACTCGATTTGTTCATTATAAAAATATCATTTATCGTCACTTAAATGAAGGACTTCTTCTTTGATGCTTAAGGAAGGAAGAATGTTTGAAAGCGTTAGAAGAAGCAC
Source organism: Cyclanthera cordifolia (assembly GCA_037832605.1). Lineage (NCBI taxonomy): Eukaryota > Viridiplantae > Streptophyta > Magnoliopsida > Cucurbitales > Cucurbitaceae > Cyclanthera > Cyclanthera cordifolia. The sequence goes on along the minus strand of JBBMEG010007356.1, from coordinate 18,788 downwards.
ATTCAGACATATGTGGTGCTTATCAAGTTGAACAAAAATTTCATTGTCAGTTAAGAAGAGTTATTATTGGCCTATAATAATCCAGGATTTCAAGGATTATGCAAAGAAACGTGAAGCATGCCAGTTTCATGCAAATTTTATTCAGCAACCACCTGGACCACTTCATCCAACTATTGCTTCATGGCTTTTTGAAGCTTGGGGACTTGACTTGGTTGACCATATTACACCTAAGTTATCCACAGGCCACTCATACATTCTTGCAGGAAAAGATTACTTTTCAAAGTGTGCTAAAGCTATTCCATTAAGAGAAGCAAAGAAAGATAGTATTGTTGATTTCATTCGAACACATATCATTTTTTGATATGGCATCCCACATCGCATTGTGACCGATAATAGAAAGCAATTCTTCAATAGTTTGATGGACAAATTATGTGAAAATTTTAATTTCAAATAATACAAGTTGTCTATATATTAAGCAGCAGCAAATGGACTAGCAGAAGCATTCAACAAGACTTTATGTAATATATTGAAAAAACCAGTCTCCTAGACAAAAAGAGATTGACATGAAAACGCTGGTGAAGCATTATGGACTCCTCGAATTCTGTATCACATTCTGACAGGGGTTACGCCCTACTCTCTCGCATATGGAGTAGAAGTTGTGCTCCTTTTGGAAAGAGAAATTTCTTCTTCAAGAACGACATTATAAAAAGAACTAACTACTAAAGACAATGCAAAGAGTTAGAAGCATTTTATGAAAAAATGTTAGATGTTCAATAAACCGTTGAGTGTTATCGAGCACGAATGATCAAAGATTTCAACAAAAATCTCAAGCTAAGATTATTCCAAGTTCGGGACCTAGTATTAATTGTTCGAAGACCGATTATTACAACACGACACACAAGGAACAAGTTTACTCCAAAATGGGTGGACCCTATATGGTGAAAGAAGTTTATTCAACTAGAGCGTATAAGATAGTTGATAACAATGTAGTGAAGATCGGTAAAGTATAAGCATTTGAATCATTAATGATGGGGGCACACTTGATATTGTTAATCTCCTCACATACTCTTGAAATTTCAAGTCTTTCTTAGTCTAGCTCTTTCTATTTCTCGAGGATACAGTTAGAAACTTTTTCAAATTTAGTTCTCACAATTTGCAGCTTGCTCTCTAACTCTACATATTATGAGGCGAATCTTGTTAACTCTTGGTTGAGTACCTTTTCTTCTTCAAGTAATTGACTTTCACTGAGCTTCAATATTCCTAGTCCATGCTTCTTCTTCTTCAAACTTGTATTTTTATCATAAGAAGTTAAGTGTATAGAAAATGAGGATTTTGTCCTATTATAGTTTTCCATACTCCAAAATAATTATGCATAACTTTGCGTATATGAGTTATGTTAGAAACTTGCATATCCACAATCGCTCTAAATATCTTACGACTCTCGACCACAAGATTTCCTGGACTTCCAACTTCACTTTTTTTAATCTTTCATAGTAGACTTGACCATAATGAAATGGCACCTTCCCGTCTTGTATTGGAAATTACATCATCAATACAAATACAAAGAGTCCTCTTAAACTTGGTCACATTCTTTCTCAAGGACTAGTTGATGATTTTCTTCACCAGGTGTAGGATGTGAATCAATCTCTTATTTATCATAAGGATTCATACATGAGACAACATGAATAAGAGTAGGAGCGATAGGACAATTTACATAATGATCACTTTGTTCTAATTGTTCATTGTCCAAAGCTAGATCATGTGAAGAGGCTGCAAAATGAGAAAATATGTGAAATATATTGAAACTATTATGAGATGAGATAAGAAAAAACAACAAAAATTGAAGGAATGATGATTATTAAAAAATCTTCATTGTCACCAGTTCGAGAGGAACTTAGAGCATTGTTAATGTTTGGGTCAACAAACTTAGCAGATGTGTTAGATTTTCTTGTCCTTTTCTAGTGGCGTTCGCTAATATCATTTTCACTATCTTTGTTACGTCTTGTGGAAGATAGACACAGTCTGCCTTCAACCAAACGAAGTTGTTTACCACTAAAATTGGTCACACTTTGTTTGGGTAACTTAGGTTGAGAAGGAAGAGACTCTCTATAAGTTTATCAACATTCTTTTCTAAGTAATTGCCAAAGTTATTAGTTCACCAACTTGCAGAGCGAGTAGTAACATGTTTTTTAGGACTTTATGAACGCGATGGAAGAAACACCTGAGATTTTGTGCAAGTTCCAACACACATCCTCTAATGAAGGAAAACATTATTCAAGCTGGTAGCCTAAAGATCATATGACAAATCATTCGAAATGTCTTGGTCAAATCTAAACTAAAGACCAAAGCGACATGGACTATCAAGTTGGATAACTAATAAATTTCCAAAATGCGAAGATACAAATCTTGATCGAATGCTGAAGGTGTAACAATAATGAAAGGAGTTTATACAGGCAACATCCATCAATCTTTCACTTTTATTCCTATTTTGAAGATTCACATGTCAATCTATAGATTTAGCTTCATTAATTTTTTTTTTAGCATTTTATAAAATAATTTTAATAATAGTGTATTTTGTATAATATATTCATATATATATTAAGATGGTCCCCAAAGGATGTCACAGTTTGTTGATGGCTTGTGTTCTGAAGGTATGCTCCCTTCAAGATCCCAGGTTCTGAAGGTATGTCGTTACAAGTAATGAATAAAATACGGAAAATTAATTACAACAGTTTGGTTGGGTATATATTTTCAATAGTGCTTCAAATTTATCAAAATATATGACCCGACCTTCACCAGAAAATTCAACCATCATTAAACCCCTTACTCTCACAGAAATTTTGTAATTAGTGTTGAAGTAATGAGCCAACCAACCTATGATATAGTGCATTGGGAAAGAACGTCTACGCGACCAATCAAATTAGATGTCCCTAACACTTTGTGTAACCCACGATAAATATTGGCAAGAACAGGAACCACAAAACTATTAGACTCACTTTCAACCATTATGCAAGCAACTTTAAAAAACACAAGAGCAAATATGATTAGCGTTCCTCTGAGGAAAGACAAAGACACAAAACCAACATGAGAGAAATGCAGCTAAATACGTTTTATCCTTTCATTTGTTACCACTAATGGCAAGTTCATGAAATAAAATTTCTTCCTCGTTTAACCAATCTTGGTTCAAAATTTGTGTACTATCAGAGTTGTTTGTTGTGTTAGAGCGAGAAACTCTCTTGGACCTTTATCAAGTGGGTTTTCCATACTTCAGATCAACTTTAAACCAAAACAAGATCCAAGATTGGACTGAAACTTGTGAATGATCAACCTTGGTAACAAATAAAAGACATAAAAAAGATATTCACAACTCTTTGGAAGCTACCTTCCTTTGTTTCCTGCACTAGTCAATTCTTCGAAGCAAGAGATTACTTATTCATAAAATCGTCATTTAATGGATAGTCCTCCAAATTTTTGAAGGTCTCGTAAAGAGATGGAAAGTTCTCCAGCCGAGTAAAAAAGATATTGGTAGCAGGGCACCAAGCTTCAAAAAAAGCTTGAACAACGTCATTGCTACGATTGTAAGTATAAAAAGAGGCTAGCACTTGATCAAGTAGACATGTATTGTTTAACATATCCTTATTTCTACTGATGACAAGGAATTCTTAATAGAGAGCCCGAATGAGCTGCCACATATATGATACGCTGCCCAATGTCAGTGCAAGATTTTCACTTAGTTCTTGGTCATGAATAGCAGAATTAAAAAGCCAGAATTTGGTGGTTGGGCGGGAGTCTAAGACCATATCACTAGACGACTGTTGAAGTGTGACAACCCAGTCTTAAACCGTAAGGCTAACCTGAGGTAGCAAGACAATGCATGTAAAAATCATTAAAAATTTTGATAGAGTTTTCCACAAAAATGGAGAAACCACATATGGAAAACAAAACCTGGGGATTCGAAATCTTAAACAGACATCCAACATAAAAGGTTTCAGAGCATTTTACAATTTAAGAATCACATCAAAGAGTTGAGCGCTAGGTTAAAACAAAATACATACGCCAACACAAAGCCATACAAAATAGTGCATGAACATGTCTATATAAAAGAATAAGACACGTGATAAGTGTCCATTACTAGACTTTCTCCCCCTCTATTCGCCTAGCTGCCTTGGTCATTCGTCTTGATATAAACTGCATATGTGGATGGAAACCAGAATCAACATAAAATGAAGGGTGAGTCGTGAAATCCATTAAGAAAATCCTGCACGGGGTATGCATGCATATAGATCAAAGCTAACACGTAATGACAGATAAGTCTATGAAAACAACAACAAACCAAGGAAAGCATCCCAACTCCCGGGAACTCATGTTGTCAGGCCCGAAGACCCTGTGACGGTTCTCTAGGAGAAGTCTGACTGGCCAATACTGCAAGACCCAAAAAGCCATTACCAGAACTCTCCCGGATACGACAAAGTGCCTAAACGCAAGAGCTATCCACTAAGTCGCCCAGGCTATCCCGGGTCCCCTGGCACGGTGGGGTTAACTCGAACACATTATGTAGCATGCATACTGCTGAGCTGAGGGCGGTTAAACCTAATAGCGTGGGGCTCACTTATGCTTTAGCAAATTCGACTTCTCACTACCTAGCATGTTCCTGCTCCAACTCTAGTGATAAATGATATCTGATCGATGCCTAATTGCCACTATTGCACCCTATGTATCCTAGATCACTCAACTAGATTACATGTATAGACGACCAGGTTTCCAACCGATGCAAATAGTGCAAACTATCGACCCTATGGTCAGTCTCACCACACTTTGGGTCAATTTAGCAATCATCGCCCTAATAACGTGTGAAGCCTCTTAAAACAATAACCTCTATTCATCAAGGAACGTTGGCTGCATCCAACCCCACACCCCTAACATGTCATGCAAACAATAGACCCTAAGATCAACTGTAACCACCCTACGGTGGAGAGAAAATATGCCTAAGTCGTATGGCCAACACACTTACTCTTATCAAGGAAAGTGACTCGAGCATGTTAACAACCAATTTCCAAAAAAGATAATTATGAAGAAGACATGCATCGATTTCCTAAAGCCTATCAACACCTCATCCACGTGCTTTCAAGTTTCAACCAAGTAACAACAAAACAACAAGCGGTATATAATCAATATTCCAGCCTACCAGATCACAAAGCACATGCTTTCAATTTCAACAGGTAACAATGAACAACAAGTGGCATATAATATATTCTAGCCTAACAGACATATACCACATGCTTTTAGTTTCAACAAGTAACAACGAACAACAAGCGACATATAAACAACATTCTAGCCTACCACATCACAGAACACATGTTTTCAATTTCAACAAAGTAATAACAAAATGATAAACACACACAATTCAAGCAAGAAAAGAAATTAGCATATGCACTCATTTAGGGTCCCTTACACTGCTATACAAAGGGATTGGCAAGGAAGTTAGAACCCAAAACAAGTTCTTAAGCGCTTAAACAACTTTGCCTACAAGAAAACACGACCATCCAATTAGTATCAACACCTAAGCAATGCCTACACTTAGAAATTAAGCAATATCCTTCACTAAAACTCCTAAACCAAGAGCGAAACCGAAAACAACACCCTGACACACTAAATAAATTCTCACGAGCTTAAGAACAAGCTGAAATGCAATCCTCAAGAATTAAAAGATGATTCTTACCCAACTACAAAAGTGAACAGCTCCTAAACAACCTTTAAAGCCAAGCCAACAAGCAACGAACTTTGTTTTAAAAGTCAGAAGGCTCACCCAAAAGATGAAACTGACCAAACAATAATTAGCCCTTTTCTTTGATAACCCTTAAGCAACAATTACCAACTATGCTAGTTGAGAACCACAAATATTAAGAAGATTAAACTAATTTAAAGGGGATGAACAAGAGAGACAACACAAAACTATCCAAGATCAAACTTACCCATTATTATAAGATGAGCCCTCAATGCACACCCACAACATTGGCACACTGATTCACGATGCGGGAGACGATCCAACACCAGCCAAAACGCAAATGCGATAGAGGGAAACGAAAATCATGCGAGAGAGAGAGACAAAAATCGTGAGAGAGAGCAACAAAAATCACGAGCCAAACTTGAATAAAGAAGGGGAGTTCAAAGGATTTTTTGCCTGAATTCGCGAATTGTGGGAGGAAGAACGCAGGTTTTGGAGTGAATTAAGAAGAGAAGGATCCTAACGTTCATCTAATTTCTATTTGAATCAAGGCCTCTCAAGTCTCAATTAATCCCAAAGGAAACCCCATGCTTTTCAAATTGGCCCATTAAAATACTCCAAACCACAATTTAAAACCCCATTAAGTTCATATTTAAAATATAAGAAATTATTGCTTTTAGATATGCTTATTTATTTAAAATAATCACAAATAAATAAATACTTTAGGGTTGAAAATGGAAAATAACTAATTAAACCTTTTAGCTCACAAGGAAGGTCATATTGTTACAAGACGACTAGTCTTTGCCTTTTCTACAAGGAAACTCATTCCACTTTGTAGAGATTGACCACTATCTCTCATAATCGCGAGATATCTTTTGTCATATTGAATGCTTTCAGCAAAGTGCACCATCGGACTGTAAAAAAAAAAAAAAGCTAAAAAGAAAGTAAACGAATAACTATGAGAAGCACACTAACAAGTATCTAATGATCTTTGATATGTGAGTTGATGTACTATCTTTGCAACTAAGGGGAATACCAACATGTCACATCCTATAGTTGATGCTACTTCGTTGTAAAGTACGAACATCACTGCGAAGAAGCACACCAACAAGTCTCCAATGATGTGTGATATATCAGTCAATGTACTACCTTCTCAACTAAGGGGAATACGAATAGGTCATATCCCAAAGATGATGCTACTTCATTGTAAAGTTTGAGCATCACTGCGAAGGAACACATCAACAAGTTATTAATTATGTGTGATATGCGAGTCGATGTATTTTCTTCACAACTAAGGGGATTAATACCAATAGGTCACATCCCCAAGTTAATGTTACTTGATTGTAAAGTACGAACATCTTTGCGAAGAAGCACACTAACAAGTCTTCAATGATATGTGATATGTGAATCAATGTACTATTTTTCGCAACTAAGGGGAATACCAATAGGTCACATCCTAAAGCTGGTGCTACTTCATTGTAAAATAGGGCATCGCTGGCAAGAAGCACACCAACAAGTCTTCAATGATTTGTGATATATCAGTCAATGTACTAGCTTAGCAACTAAGGGGAATACCAACAGGTCATATCCAAAGATGATGCTACTTCATTGTAAAGTTTGAGCATCACTGCGAAGGAGCACATCAACAAGTCTTCAAATGATGTGTGATATGCTAGTCGATGTAGTATCTTCACAACTAATAAGAATACCAATAGGTCACATCCCAAAGTTAATGTTACTTCATTGTAAAGTACGGGCATTGTTGCGAATCAGTATACCAACCAACCTTCAACATATGATGCTACTTCATTGTAAAGTACGTGCATCACAGTGCACCAATAAGTCTCAAATGATGTATGATTTTGTCAGTCGATGTACTACCTTCGCAACTAAGAGGAATACCAACACGTTACATCCTAAAGTTGATGCTACTTTATTATAAATTTCTGGCATCGTTGCGAATAAGCACACCAACCAGCCTTCAACATATTGTGCAAAAAAAATTTGTTTAAAAAAAAAAACAAAAAATTTTGTTTTGTGAAAAATAATAAAAATGTTTTATAATTGATTGCATATATATGTTGAATAATGCAACAAAAAAAAAGTAAATTTATATATGAATTTTTATAATTAAACAAAATTTATGTTTCACGCCAAAACAAAACAAAAATACAGAAAAGTGTTGAAGAGGAATACAAAAATAAAAGAAAAAAAAAACGGGTTAGAAAAACAGTAAATCCAACTACATTTCCACATAGCCAAACCCCACGGCAAATACCAACCCCACAACATATTCTTCCACCTTTTGCTTCTCCTTCTTTTTCTAAGACCTTCATTTAGTGTCTATCAACAGCAACCGCCCGTTTTTCCTCTCCAAATCCTACCTAATGTTTTTGGTGTCTCATTCTTTCCCATCAAACTTAATGACTCCAACTACTTATTATGGAAAAATCAAATCCGTTGTAGTGGATCCCCATTTGCTGGTGCTTAGGGCATGGAAACAAAGATTGAACTCTTTTGGGGTTTATCAAATTGGAGGTTTCTTAAAAGATTGGAAGGTTCAAGAAGGCGATCTAGACTCTTAATGAGTCTAGGTTCTCAATCTATGTATTCTTCCTCATTTTTCTCTTTGTTCTTGCATATTTTATGTAATTCTTAATTGGGCAATTTTGTTAGATCTTAAGTTTGTAATATTTGTATTGTATATGGAATATTTTGAAGTCATTGTTAGGTAAATTCTCTAATAAAATTGTCACGTAGGCTAGTCCTTAGGTGTTCGTGGATGTAGGACATACGTATCGAACCACGTAGATCTCATGTTTTTTTTTCTTTCTTGTTTCTCTAGTTTCAGATTTTATGCTTGCTGATTTTTCATTTTAAAAGGCATAACATCATTTTTAAAACTTGTTGTCGATATATGCTTAGAGGAAGTCGAAATTAAATTTGTAACAACATCTGTTTAATTTTATCCAACTTATTTTCTTGTGTAGGATCTCATATCCAAAAAAAACTTATCCTTCGAGGCAACCTTCCATTAAGTCGATCGGTTCAACTCCCCTTCATGCAACTATTTTTGTTTCCAAATATTCATCCACAATTTGGCATGCTTGTAGGGGCCATCCTTCTTTCAAAGTTATTATAAATTTTTTTGATATCTATAAATTGAGTGCTCCACCCAAATTTATTTTTCATGATTGTTCCTCGTGTCAAAAGGCTAAAAGTCATAGATTATCTTTTTAATTGAATTTTAGAAAAGCATCTAATCCTTTTCAATTAGTGCATTCTGATTTATGGGAGCACCATATCGATGAAATCAATGGTGCAAAATACTTTTCATCGTTCATCAAGTTTTTGAAATATAACTCAAATTTCAAGCCATGGTCAAAAAGAAATTTATGGTATGTGGCGGGTTGTGATGGGAAGGGATGAGATGAGATGGAATGAGATGAGAAGTGTTATTAAAACGGCGTTTGGGGTGGTGGGTTGGGGTGGGAAGTGTTAGGAAAACGGCTTTTGTAGTGATGAGTTGGGGTGGGATAAAAGTAATGGATGAGATTGATGTTATGTTTTTTTTTGTAAAAAAAAAAATAAAATAAAATAGATTGTTTTTTTATAAAAAGTAAAAATAATTAATAATACTATTTTTAATTGAATATTTCATTAATATTTTCATTTTTTTTAAATCAACATTTCAAAGTTTCATTTCTTATTTTATTAAATTTTTTTTTTTTATTTCCAAATAACATATTTAAAATTGATTTACATTTTATTATTATTTATGAATTTAAAATTTGTTACAATGATCAAAAGAATTACAAATATTTTCAAATACATATTTATGATAATACATATATATAAATAATTACAAATATGATTTCAATAACTAGATATATAAATATAGTAAAAAAATACATTAAATATTGAAAGTAAATACACATAAATAAAATATATACAATTGAAAAATAAATAAGTTAAATAGACTGATTGGTTAACAATATTTGATTCATTTTTAAGAGTATTTAATATATATAATTGTGAAGAGTAACTAAAATAAAAACAAAAAAAATAAAGAATAAAAAAGGAAAAAAAATGAACAAACAAGGAAGAAAATAAAAAGAAAAAAAAAGTAAAAATGAATGAAAAAGAAAAAAAAATGAACGAAGAAAGAAGAAAATAAAAAGGAAAAAAGAAAAAGAAAAAGAAAAAGGGAAGATTGAACGAAGAAGGGAAGAAAAAAAAAAAAAAGAAAAAAGAAAAAGTAAAATCGAAAAAGAAAGAAGAAAAAAAAAAACAGTAACGCACGAGGTTATTCCGGCGCGTGACCAACACCCTTCTCGGACAAACCTGGCAGCCGCGCCCTTAATTTTCAAATAAAGTCTTTACAAACAAATTGTAGCAGTGAAGGTTGACATCTTAACCCTTACTTGAATGAACATGGGTCTTACATGGCATTTCTCATGTCTATATACACCACAACAAAATACGTGTCACCATCCCAGTCGTCCACCAAGTTTCTCTCTCCCAATCTCTTCCTTCAGCCAACCCACTACCTGCCCTACCTATCACATCCATGTCCTTCATTCCCACCACTCTCTGCAATCTCACCGTCCAACTAATCCCTACCCCTGCCAAACCCGTCTAACCTCTCTGCCAACACTAACCCATCTTTGGACCCCATCCCCAATCCGTGTTCATCACCGTCTCTATCCCTGCCATATGTCCCCCATCCAGCCGTCCAAACTCCAAACCTTCCTCCCCAATCCAAAATCATCATACACCTCCACTTATCATTGAGCCGTTTCAAAACCCTCCTTAATTTCAAAATCTCCTAATCCTGCCCTTCTGAATCCACATCATATAAAAAGGCCATGGATTGCCCTGAATGGAAACATGTAATGCTTTCTGAGTTCAAGGCCTTAGTTCAAGTATCTACATTTACAAGAGGCCTTCAATTGTCACAAGAAAAATATATTTGAGATGTCTTATGTCGTGCCAATATGTTGGATTGTAAAGTAGTTTAGACTTCAATGGCCTTTGGATCATCTCTATCCATCATGATGGAAATCCTCCGAAAAATCCGATAGAATATCGCAGCAATGTTGGTGCATTACGGTATTGCACTATCACTCGCCCAAATATATTGTTTGCAGTGAACAAAGTTTGTCAATTTATTCATGCTCTCGCCGATACCCATTGGTTTGCAGTAAATCGTATTTTGAGATACTTGAAAGGATCAATGCAACTTGGATTACGGTATGTGTCCTCCTCGCTCAATGTTATATGTTACATTGATGCAGATTAGGCAAGTTGTCTTGTGATAGAAGAAGCCCAAGCTTTTCTGCACTTTTTTTGGTAATAATCTCATTTCTTAGTTGACTTCAAAACAAAAAATACGAGTGCCGAAAGTGAATATTGAGCTCTTACAAGTGGTACTGCTGAATTGGTGTGGCTTTCGTCGAGCTTGGTTATACATCCTCATCTGTTTCTTCCCTTATGTGTGACAGTATCAGTGCAACTTACTTAGCTACCAACCCAGTTCTACACCAATGTATGAAGCACATTAAAATAGATCAACATTTTCCGTGAAAAATTTTGAGAAAACAATTGGGAGTTAGTTTTGTTCGTTCTGATGATCAACTTGCTAATATTCTTACAAAGCCTTAATCATTAAATTGTCATCAAAGTCTTCGAACTTTCCGTACTCTATAGTCCGTTATGTCACGGTTATGCTTGTCTAGGACTTGTCAAGGGTGTGTTGCCTATGGCTAGCAAAATAGGATCGTGATACGTTGCAATTGGGGATGTTAAACCACCATGTATTTAAGTCTACTCAACGCTTTTTATTAGTTTTTGTTAGATGTTTCTTATTTACTTTTTTTACCCTCATTGTCCTTTGTAATGGCATCTTGCCCTACCTGTTTATTCTCCTCTTTCTTCAAAGTTGTACTCAAGAGATTTAGGGTGAGTTGAGATAGGAAGGGATGAAATTGAAAGAGAAGTATTAGAAAGTTGTTATTTGAGTGATGAGTTGGGGTAGGAAGTGTTACTAAGTTGTATTTGGGGTGGTAGGTTGAGATTGGATAAAATTTGATTGATTTGATGTAATTGTTTTTTTATAAAAAATAAAATAATTAATATAATGTTTTTAATTGAATATTTCATAAAATAACATTTTCAAGTTTTTAAAAAATAATAATACTTTCAAAATTTCATTTCTTTTTATTAAATAAAATTTTTCCATATATACAAAATAACATATTTAAAGTTTATTTACATTTTTTTATTATTTATGAAATTTAAAATTTGTTACAATTAAATAATCAAAACAATTACAAATATTTTTTAAATGATGTGATATAAAGAATGAATTTTTCTTTTTCAAATTCATTAACTGTAGTTTGAAAATAAATATGAAAATTGAAGAAACATTTTTTTTTGATTATCAAATGAAGTAAAATAATTGATGAAATAAACAATAATAAAAAAAAAGATCAAATACATATTTATGATAATATATATATATATATATATATATATAAATAATTACAAATATTATTTAAATTTCAAGATATATTATAAAAAAGCAACATGATTTGTAAATATTAAAAGTAAAGTAAATATACATAAATAAAATATACACAATCTATAAATAAATAGGTTAAATAGACCATTACAAAATATATTTATAAAATGTAAATTGTATTATGAAATTATCATTAATTAAAAATTACAAAATATTTTTTTAATTTTAAATTTATTTTCCATAGTATGATATTATATGAATGAGAATGAAGTTGAAGATTAAATGTACTAAAATAATAAAATTCAAATTGAGAGGACAAAAATTATGAAAAATGAATAAAATTATTTGGAAGAAAAACAATTTAAATTAATTTTTTTTTTATAATAGTGTCTTTTTGTTCAAATTTATTCACGATTTTTATTAAAATATAAATTAATAATTATTTAAAATTTATTCAGATAATCAAAAATAAAAATACGAAATTAACGTTAATTCAACCTAACGAAATATATTTATAAAATGTGATTTGTATTATGAAATCATCATTAATTATAAAATACAAAACACTTATTTTGATCAAAACCTATTTTACTAATGAATACAAAAACTTGAATTGTTCTATAATCATTTGTTCATTTAAATTAAGAAGTTGATTATAAAATACCATAGAATATGAAATAGATTATCGAATTATTATGAAATTAATTTAATAAAACATGTTTTTTAAATACGAAATTATTTATAAAATTATAGTTAATTTAAAATAAAATATTAAATTAAATGATTTGTTTCTAAAATATGATATGAGATAAAGGAGAGAATAAAAATATATATATTATACACACATAAATATATTCATAAAAAATTAATGGTAAAAAAGGTTGAAAAATCATAATTTCATCAAAAAAAAAAAGTTTCCAAATTTTCATAAAAAAAAAGATTTTCAAAAAAAAATTTAATGGATGCCACGTGGCACTTTTTTATCGTGTCACGTGGCGCCAAAACCCTTACCTAAACATTTGTTTTCAAGTATTGAAAAAAAAAAAACCAATAAAAGTGGAGCGTTTCCACCAAAAACATTTCTCACATACCCCCTCAAGATTTAAATCTTAATTTAGAAATTCTAAATAACTAAATTAATTAAATAAATATAAACAAAAAATTAAAGAGAGAAAAAATGAATTAGCCTTGTATTTACCTAAATTCTCTATATATGTTTCATCTAACTAAGTATATATTTGTAACTAGTAATGAAAGTGTGAGGTCCTGGGATTCTCTCTGTAGAGTCCCAAGAGTGTGAGGTCCTTCGTAGGAAGGAGTGTGTGGGCTCGCTCAGGGGGTGGGGGTGTTTTTTCTGGTTGGCGATGGACGCGAACGCTTTTGCCGAACTCATGAACGGTTTGGCATTAGGGGAAGAGGAAAAATGCGATGTGTTTCAGCTTGATGAGGAGGAGATAAGAGAGTTCAAGGGAAGATTGGAGGACGAATTGGTGTGCAAAATTCTTTCGTCGAAGGCTGTTAGTTCAGAGGCTTTCAGGAGGATAATCCCCAAAATTTGGAATGCGGAAAATAAAGTTAGAGTTGAGGTGGTGGGGGTGAATCTGTTTCGGTGTTCGTTTTCCTGCAAGATTACGAAGGAGAGAGTAACGGAAAGGGGTTCATGGATTTTCGACAATTCGTTGTTGTTGCTGGAGCAAATGACGGGGGACAAAAGGATATCGGAGATGGAGTTCAATAAAGCTCAGTTTTGGATCCGAATCCACGACTTGCCGCCTGCGTGTCACTCGTTAGGAACAGCTCGAAAGATGGGAGATCTAGTTGGAGAATTCAAGAAATGGGACAGTGAAGGAGACGAGAGAAATAGAGGTAAGTTTCTTCGTATTAAAGTAATTTTAAATGTTCTCAAACCTCTCAGAAGGGCGTTGAAGGTGAAGAGTGGGGTCATGGCTGAGGAGAAATGGGCAAGATTATCGTATGAAAAACTGCCGGATTTTTGTAAAGGTTGTGGCCGATTGGGCCATGGGGTCTTAAGCTGCTCCTTTGTTGTGGTTGAGGAAGGAACACCTTGGCCGTTCGGGGAGGAGCTGAGAGTTTCAAGTCCCCTGAAAGTTCAAGGGTTGAATGGTCTCAACACAGGAAGTGGAAAACTTGGAGGGGTGGACAGGGTGAGAGGTGATTCGCGAAGGGGTTTGGGAAAAGAAGGGGGCCTGGTCCTGGGGAGGGATAAAAGTGCTGGAAATCTTAGAGGAGAAGAAGATGAAAGCGGGGGGGTGGGCGACTGGAAGCATAAAAAACAGGGGAGGTCGGAAAAGGAAGGGGATCGGAGCGAGGCGAAGTTGGCTGTGCTGAGTCGACCAGGTGATTTTGGGATGAGTTATGACTCGGGTAGGGGGGTAACGGCTACTGACATAGGCGATGTTGATGGCGACGTGGTGGGGAGGAAAACTCATGGGGAAGGAACTTTCTCGGCAAATTCGCAGAAGAAGGACGATGTGGAAAATTGAATTAGAGAGGATTTGGTAAAGCGTGGCAGGGCTGGCACGTGGGGGCGTGGAGAGATTGACGATAAAGGGGAATGAGAGAAATACACGTGGATTGAGAATGCAGGGGTGGGAAGTTCTGGGCCTGATTTAATTAATTTGGGGTCTATTTTCGGTGATGGGCCGGGCAGTGATGATTGGGCCGATGGGAATTTAATTAAGGGGGGGAAGGCTGTTGGGGCTGAGGCGAAAACTGGGCTGGAGAGGATATCTCAAAGTGGGTTGGGTATTGTTGATTGTTTGGATGGTCAGGGAAGGGGGGGAGTCGTTGGGCTTCCTGGTAAATTTTCTCTTGAGAGTGACGGCCCATTACAGAAAGCCAATGAGGGGCTGATTTTATTTAAGTCAGCAGACTAGAAGTTAAAGGGGCCAATGGCAGTGGGTGATTGGAAAGGAAAAAGCGATATTCCGATTATTGGGAAGAAAATTCTCGGTGATGCAATGAAAAGCGGGAAACTGAGTAGATCCAATGCTAAGAATATGTGTCTAAATTCAGTGATTGAGCTTAAAGAGGTTGGAAAAATGGTGGGAGAGGTGGAAAGTACCAGGGGGAGAAAGTGGTAAGAAAGAGGGAGAGATCGACAACGATGGGCTTTCTATGAAAGACAACGAGCTGTCTAAAATTAAAACGACTATGAGTTGGAAACGAAGAGCTAGACTTAGAGCATCTCAGGAGATGGAAATGGAAATTGATGGTTCGAAGGAAATCCTATGTGGGACAAAACATGGCTTGGAGGGTTTGAAGGAGGTCGGGTCCGAAAAGAAAGGAAGAGGTGATTGCGTTGAGTTTTTCAGCGGGATATCGGCGGAGACTGTTGAGCAGTCTCGCCGGATGCAATGAAAACCTTATGTTGGAACGCTCGGGGGTTGAGAAACCCCCGAGCCAGAAGGGCACTTCGTTTTGAAGTGTAGAAAGTGAGACCTCAGTTAATTTTTGTTTGTGAATCGAAGTGTCTGGTTTCGGCGATGGAATCTGTCAAGTTGTTAGTCGATTGTGATAGCTGCTGGTGTGTGCCGAGTATCGGGGCTAGTGGAGGCCTGATACTCCTTTGGAACTCTTCTTTAAAAGTGGAGATCAGTTCCTTTTCTCAGGGGCATATTGATGCGGTGATTTGTGATTCGGGTACGAAGTGGAGGTTTTCAGGGTTTTATGGGAACCCGGTTTTCTCTAAAAGAAAAGAGTCGTGGAAGTTACTTAAACGTTTGGGTGATTCTCATGGGCTGCCTTGGATTATTGGAGGGGATTTCAACGAGATCCTTGAAGCTAAGGAGCAAATCTTTGGTGGGTCCAGGTGTGAGAAGGGTATGAAAGATTTCAGAGACGTCATTAATGAGTGCTCGCTCATCGACTTGGGGTTTTCTGGCGAGGATTTCACGTGGATCAAGAACAAGAAGGACTGCAAAGCTACGAGATGTCGCCTGGACAGGTATTTTGCTAACCCTTCCTGTATTGCTTTAACAGGTAAAATTTTAGTTTCGCATGTCAATTTCCATTCCTCGGATCATAGACCGATTGTGGCTGAGTTTGTTTTCAATGGGATTAGGGAGAAGGATTATAGGAGAGTGACTAAGCCGTTGAGGTTTGAGGATGGGTGGGCAAATTTTGACGAGTGTAGGGAGATGTTAGGGATAGCTGGAAGGGGCATGGGAATAGTAGTATGAATGCTGATTTCTTTTTGTATGGGATTAAAAATTGTCTTTATAATCTGAATAGGTGGAATCGTGATAGGCTTAAGGGGTCTATTAAGGGGGCAATTAGAGATAAAGAGAACGAGCTGAATAGGTTGGTGTGTAAAAGCAATAACGTTAGAACCAATTTAATTATTGAGACGGAGTGTAGTTTAGAAAAACTTCTAGAGGAGGAGGAGATTTACTGGAAGCAAAGATCTAGAGAGGATTGGTTGAAGTGGGGTGATAGAAATACTAAGTGGTTTCACTTGAGAGCTTCTCATCGGAAAAAAAGAAATTTTATCGATAGGATTAAAAGGGAGGGTGGGGATTGGGTCGATTTGGATAAGGATATTGCCTCTACTGCTATTGATTATTTCAACAATATTTTTCAGTCCTCTGTGGGGGATGATGAAGCTAGTAAACGAATTCTTTTGGGAGTGGATAGAAAGGTGTCTGTTGAGGATGCGTTATGGCTGGATAAACCGTTTACTAGGTCGGAGGTGGAAGAGGCTTTAAGAGGTATGAATCCGTCAAAAGCTCCTGGTATGGATGGTACTAATGCGCGTTTCTTTCAAAAGTATTGGGATATTGTGGGTAATGAGGTGGTGGAGCTGTGTTTAGGAATTCTTAATGAGGGAGCGGAGGTGGGTAATCTTAACAAAACGATTATTGCTCTTATTCCTAAGACGATGCACTCGTGTAAGATCCAGGATTTTAGACCTATTAGCTTATGTAATACCATTTATAAAATCATTGCTAAATCTATGGCTAACAGGTTGAAAGGGATTTTGAACCAGATTATTTCTCCTAATCAGACCGCCTTTGTGCCTGGAAGGCTTATTTCTGACAACGTTATTATTGGTTTTGAATGTATTCACACTATCATTAAAAGGAAAAAAAGCAAAAATGGGTGGGCGGCGCTTAAATTAGATATGAGTAAAGCTTATGATAGGGTTGAGTGGAGGTTTCTTTTCGGGATGATGAGGAAGTTGGGGTTTAGTGAGGGTTGGATCGATAGAATAGAAAGATGCGTTTCTTCTGTCAGGTACTCGGTGAATATCAACGGCAATCTGTTCGGTGAGATTATTCCTCAAAGAGGTCTGAGGCAAGGGGATCCGCTTTCTCCGTATCTGTTCCTGATTTGTGCCGAAGGACTCTCAGCGCTCCTTAACAGGGAAGAATCCTTAAACTCTTTTAAAAGTCTTAAAATTAATGATTTTTGCCCTTCCATTTCTCATTTATTTTTTGCTGATGATAGCTTGGTTTTTTTCAGGGCGGATGAGGAGGGGTGCAGTAAAATTAAGGAAATTCTGTATTGTTATGAGAGAGCTTCTGGTCAAATGGTCAATTTTGATAAGTCAGGGGTGCTCTTTAGTGGTTGTATTGGGGAGGCTAAGATGAATTCCCTTAGTAATATTTTGGGGGTTAGGATCAATGATAACTTGGGGACCCACCTGGGTTTGCCTTCGCAAAATCAAAGGAGTAAAAAAGATTTATTTTCTTCTATTAGGGGTAGGTTGGAGAAGTGCCTCCAGGCTTGGAAAGGGAAGATCCTGTCTAAAGGGGGGAAGGAGGTTCTGATTAAAGCGGTTGGGCAGGCTATTCCTACTTATTCTATGAGCTGCTTTAAGCTCCCTAAAACCTTTAATGAGGATTTGGAAAGCTTATGTGCTAGGTTTTGGTGGGGGGAGGTTGGGAACAATAATAAAGCTCATTGGGTTGGGTGGAAGAAGCTTTGTAAAAGAAAGAATGCTGGTGGCCTTGGCTTTCGAAATTTAAGTTTATTTAACCAGGCGATGCTGGCTAAGCATAGCTGGAGGATTTTGAGGAACCCGGATAGCCTCATTAGTAGGGTGCTGGCGGGTAAGTATTATAGAAATGGTTGTTTCTTGAATGCGGAGCTTGGTTGTAACCCCTCTTATGCCTGGCGGAGTATTATTTGGGGTAGGGAGTTGTTTCAGCAGGGGTTTAGGTGGAAGGTGGGTAAAGGGACTTCGATTAATATTGGTCACGATCCTTGGATTGCAAGAAAAGGCAACCCTTTTGCGCTTAATGTGAATGGAAGCTGGGAGCATAGGAAAGTGGCTGACCTTATTGATGGGAGAAATGGCTGGAAGGAAGATATTATTAGAGATATCTTTTGCAGGGAGGATGCGGAGGTTATTTTGAGCACGGCTCTTTGCGAGACGGGGGGTGAGGATGAGATCATGTGGAATGTTGGTGAGAAAGGGCAGTTTTCGGTTAAAAGTGCTTACCAGTTGGCTTCTGACCTGGCGGATAAGGGGAAGGCCTCTTCTTCGGAGGGGGTTGTTGGTGCTAGGGTTTGGGA